>CATIWQ010283463.1:0-27272 GCA_949673415.1 Euphorbia schlechtendalii | reverse complement strand
ATCATTCTGCTAAACAAAAATGTGGAAGCCCATCAACTTTTATTTATTTGGTAATTAATGTCATTTACCCAATTGTTTAAAACATAATTTATTATCGCTGACTGGAGGACAGGTACTCATATACAGATGTGGTGATGATTTTTCTTTTGATTTAATATAAATGTAATTGTGCAGGTGAAAAACAAGTAGCTAGATAAGTCATTGTCCAAAAATGTGTTTTGATCTGCTATTTATTCTACACTCTAAATCCAAAAATCATTACATTTAATTCAGTCCATATTTCCTCCCAAAAAAATTTCATATGTAGTCCCGACTGATGTACACAAACTCACTACTTTCAGCGATAAGTGCAAGCATACAAATAGTTATTGTATTATAAATTACTAATAATGCATGGTAGAGAAAAAGGGAATAAAATAAAAGACGCGGAGATATATGTCATTTTCTAAAATAATAGTAGTAAATATTAAAGAAAAATAGCCGAAATTGACTTGTTGAAACAAGTGTAATAGAATTGAACAGATTCGTCTCTTGTCAATCATTAATTGCAGGCTTACTTTGACTTTCATTACAAAGACATTCAATGTTTAACGTACCTACGTACTCCGTTTTATTACAATATGCTTGCTACTTGCTTCCCAGCTAGCTACCTTTATTTATTTTTATTTTTTTTAACAAAGTGATTGTATGTAGATAATGAAGGAAGCAAGTGATTGATTCATGGTATTTGGCCATTTCTTTTCTATTATTTGTCTGTTTTATACATAGTTAAAAGCATGAATTCCAAGATCTCTTAAATCCTTCCTTTCAAGTCACCTGTAGATCGGAGATAAATGATTAGTTTGTATGTGAGCATTTAAAGGTACTGTTAACAGTTAGGATCTATCCAGGATCATCTTGTGATGAAAAGTAAAAAAACATGAATATCAAATCACATTTTACACTAAAATATATATTTTTTGTTTTCGCGAGGTGGATCTGTATAAGTCCCAACTGTGAAACACTTTTAAATCATGTCCACATCCGGGCTTCGTTAATTTATGAATACTTCGAATGGCAGGACAACTGATCTTAAAATTTAATCCAAAAAATTTAAATTAAAAGGTATATTAATATTTTTCATTGTATTTAACATTCCACGAATACACCAAGAATTCTCCTTTTAACCTGAAGTGTATATAATGCAATCATGTACTAATATTTAACCAATAAATAGAAATGTTAGTATCAATCAAACTTTGACACTGGATAGACACTTGATACTATACTATGCCATAAAACTACAATTTTGTTTTAATGAACTAGACATTCAATGTCGCTATGTGATTGATTTACTGTGTTAAAAATTCAAATTGTTTTTTTTAAATAATTAAAGGACACCTTGTCAATAATTATGTTGATTGTGGGAATCAAACACAATCGCATATTTATTAAAATTTTTCAAAGAAGGTAGATGGTTTTAGAAATAAAAAATTGATCACGTAAAATAGAAGACGGCTCTCTTTTCTTCAATTTATTGCGCCTTTTAACAAGGAGCTTATATGGTATAACAACATTTGATATCGAAAACATTCACAAAGTAAAATCATGTAAATTCTACTCTCCCAATTAATATCCATTCATGCATAGGTTGAATAGGCTGAAGTCCGAGTATGTGTCAAGTATCTGGCGTTTATCAGTTCATTTATAAATGAGAAAATCATTTTGAAATTTAATAATGTCTTTTTAACCTTTAGTTCAATCCTACAAACTTCGGTTCCGATAGCAAATATTTAATCGCATGTGAGGCAATACTCCTTCAAGTCATTTTTGGTACTGTTGGTATTTAAAATATAAAAAATGGAATGTGAAATAAAAGGAAAGCAGCTTAACGCTATTCATTTAATTCTCTAAGTCCATAAATAATACTCAATTTTGCATTTTTTTCAAATCAAAACTTACATGCTGGTATGAGGTCGGATTCACCTTTTGCCCATTGGGTACCTAATATGTCCATTATATGCATATTTGATGCATAATCTATTTAATTTTATTAAATAAAGTATCTATCTACCAACACAAAAAACATGGAATAACTATATTGTCATTTGAAAAATAGGTATGTTTCATTAGTCATACATATAATTTTCGATTCTCAATGGTTCTTTAAGTTATCATACCGAAAATTGATATTTCATATACCAAATAAGTAAAAGTTGAATACTTTAGGTACCAAATATGCAATTTCAATAGATCATGCACTGATAAGGCATTCAAGTTATACAAACAAGCCTCAAAAAGGTATTTAAGTCGTATGAGGTCAAGTTTTGTTGCATACTATCAAGTCCAATGTTTCCATGTATTCATGGATTTAAACATTGTGTCTACATTCAATTTGAGTTTTTATACATTCTCATTACATCTTATAAAATAGTAATTGTAAAACATACTCCCCATAAAAACATGAAACCATTTTCTTTGTGTTTAGCTTTAAATAGAATAAAAAATGAAAATGAATTGAATTTTAAAGCATTGGAGCTAGCTGGTGCTCACAAGAATTTATTTATATATAAATTAAGTATCTAATAATAGATAAAAGGGATCATAGATATGGTGTTGTAGCCATGAAGTAACTGATAATTAAAGTTCAAAAGTAGTTGATTGTTCACACAAATACATAATTAATTAATAAAAATACAAAGTGAAAGTAAAATTAATGGAATCAGCTCCATGGCAGTTGATAACATGACGATTGCAATTGCAAATTAGAGGATTTCAGTTTAGATTTTTATTCAATTATAATTTAATATCTATAGACAACATTTTTTTGGAATTTTCAATTTTTATTCTCATATAATTATTTATTAATCGATACAGTACTGTGCATTACACCATGACGATATATAGAAATAAATATATATAACAAATTTCATATCACATCAGATCTATAATTTGAAGATTGCCTTTATATTTCCATGGTCACGTAAAATCCAAAATGAAAAAGGGAATATGAAAACTTAACCATTTTTCATATAATATCCTTTAAAATAAGGATTCTTATTTTAGAAAATTAATATAATATTATTATTATTTGTAAATTAATTTTACTAATTTTTTGTTAGTATTTTTGTATAGAAATTGATATGATGATAGTAAAGTAATATTATCTCTGGTTTTTTTTAGTAGTTGTCTTATACATTTCACACTTTTTAATAAAACAATTAAGGGTAAATAATTATAACATCCTTCAAGCTTAACATAATACACTAGTACCTCCCTAGATTTTTAAAAACTAATTTATACCTTCCCATGTTTTACATTTTCACATTAGTACATCCATATACTTTACTTTAATTATATTGTTAGGTCCCTTTATATGTTACTATGTCGTTGTTTTATTGAAATTTACCGATATGTACATTTATAACAAAACCATTATTACTTGTGATATTTTGACATTCAATTTTCTTTTACTTTGTCCATTTATACTCGTTTTTTCTAATGCAACAATAAGATAAAAACATGATAAAATGTGCAAAAGTAAGTAAAAAAACAATTGACTCATGAAATTTCTTACAAAGTTAGTACATTACTAGTTAAACAAATATTGTCAAAAAAGTATATATAACATCGTTATATTTAAAAGAGAAGACTTAATTATATACAGAGGGAGATAGTAATGGGAAAATGTAAAAAAAAATGGGGTGCATAAATTAATTTTTAAAAACACAAAGATGTACTAGTGTATTATGTCAAACCTGGAGGATGTTATAATTATTTACCCAACAATTAATGATGGTATGCAAGTAATACTATCTTTGCATTTAATATTGTGTAAATAGCAAGAGTAAATAGGGTATACATAGAAAAAAGATGGAATAGAATCATGAAATTTTGAAATGGAATACTATTTTGGGTTTTTATACTCTGACTAAGTAGGCTCCTAAAAAATGGAGGGAGTATTATTTTAAGGCAATCTTATTTTGGGGATTGAAATTTGAAAATTATCGATAAAGAAAAAACATAGTAAATCTTGCAAAATGAAGTTTAAAGAATGAAAAACGGAGAATATGGTTGGATTTACTCTTACGTTTTGGGAGTAATGTTTTAAAATATTTAACGGTATAATTTTGACTACTTTAGACTTAAAGTTCTCATGTATTTGCTCGTGAACTTAACCCTAGGCCTCATATCAACGAGGATATTGCCAAGATGCGGTCATTCCTTTGTTATAGAAATGTGTGATATTTGTTTGTCTGACATTCATCACTCCGAATAAATAACCATTAAGCCTTCTTTCAATTGATAACCATCCATTAACACCTTTTAACCCGCTCTATTTGATTGGATGCTATCACGACTTACATGAGCACCGGCGATTTCATGGCTAACTAGTGATCAAACTAATCATACCGCCTTTGCTAGAGTCTTTGAGAATTGATCCATATCACGGTTCACATCGGGGCATAACTCCGATACCATGTGTTGGCATGCTCGCAAAAGCTCGAGGATATTTCAACCAAATCCAATTTTCAAAGCTTTGCATCTCAAGAATCGAAAGTTCCTTATGTTCGAATGCTCAAGGTTTTCACTATAAATAGATGCATTGCAAGAGGTAGTATGCATCAAAGTAAAAAATCAAAAAATTAGAGAGTTTTTTAAAAGCAAAGTGAGCAAAGAAAGTTAGTAGAGATGAAGGTTAAAAGAAGGTCTAGCAAAAATTAAGATTAATATTTTTTTACACTTTTGATTACGTTTAGTAAGGGGTTTTCTTTGAGAAAATTTCTTTAAAAATTATCGGAGATAATTAGGTTCGAGGTGAGTGTTTTCTAAGCACTGCGTAACTTTTTTCTATAAATGAAATATGCAGTAGCTATGGAGACATATGCATAATTGGTCAAACTTTTGTTAACAACTATTGTGTTATTTTCCTGCTGTTATTTTTCGCATTTTATTAATCTGGTAGCAAGGAAATAACCGCGGTTATTCTCCAACAACTAGTACCAAAGCCAAGGTTATTTCTTAGCATTATCTATGGTTGCACCTTAGTCTGATCTTCCACATCAGAAAAGAATTAGTTTTGGTAGTCTAGATTTGAGTGGAAGAGATGGCCACAGACGAAGGAAAAGTTAAAATTGAAAAGTTCAACGGTTTGGACTTTGAATTTTGGAAGATGCAGATTGGGGATTATTTGTATCAGAAAAAACTACATCAACCTCTCTCAAAAACCAAACCAGAGGGCATGAAGGATGAAGGTTGAAAACTTTTTGACAAACAAGCCCTTGATGTTGTTCGGTTGACAATATCCCAAAACATTGTTTTCAATATAGCCAAGGAAAAGACCATGACGAGAATAATGGAGGCTCTTGCTAGAATCTATGAAAAATCATAAACTACAAATAAAATTCTCCTGATGAGACAATTATTCAAACTACGGATGGCGGGCGGAGCATCAATGGCCCAACATCTAGATGAGCTTAATAAAATTACAACCATGTTGAGTTCAATGGTAATTGAATTCAATGGTGAAGTTCGTGCTTTAATTCTCTTGTCATCTCTACTAGATAGTTGGAACACTACTGTTATAGCAGTTAGTGTTTCGATGAATAATACAAAATAAAATTTTAACGGTGTACGAGATCTGTTATTGAGTGAAGAAATTCGGTGATGAGAATTGGGGGAAGCATCTACCTCTTCAACTCTGCATATGGAGTCATGAGTTCAGATTCTAACAGATCAAAATCTAGAAAGGGTAAATCTAATTCTAAGAAAGTTTTTTAATGTTACAACTGTGGTAACAATGACCACTTTAAGAAGGATTGTAAAGCATAGAAGAAAAATGGCGGAGCAGAGGAGTTAGCAAATATGGCGGAGGAAGCATGTGATGCTTTGATTCTTAGCATTAACAGTCCAATTGAATCTTGGATCTTGGGTTCAGGGCATCATTTCACGCTACCCCATGTCATGAAATCATGGAGAACTATGTCAGTGATGATTTCGGAAAGGTTCATCTAGCTGATAATAGAACTTTGAAGATCGTGAGAAAAGGCGATGTTCATTTAAAGTTTCCAAACGGGGCTTCTTAAAAGCTTCAAGAAGTGATACATATTCCTGACCTCAAAAGGAAGTTAATCTTTGTGGAAAAGTTAGATGAGGAAGGTTTTACGACAACCTTCACTAGTAGTGAATGGAAGATTAATAAAAGAGCACTCATCATTGCTCGTAGTAAGAAGATCGGTACTCTCTATGTCACCTCCAATAATATAGAGAACAACACTGCACTAGAAAATGTTGATTCAGATCTTTGACACCAAAGACTTAGCCATATGAGAGAGAAAGATATGAATATCACTTTTATTAAAGGAAAAGTTACCACAACTGAAAAGTGTAGACTTAAGTCTATGTGACGATTGCATCTTTGGGAAATATAAGAAAGTCACTTTCATAAAGACTAGCAAGACACGTAAGGCGAAGAAGTTAGAGCTGATCCATAATGATGTTTAGGGTCCATCTCCAAATACATCCTTTGCATGCTCATTATATTATCTCACCTTCGTTGACATTCAATAAGGAAGGTGTAGGTTTATTTTCTAAAGAAGAAATCAGAAGTGTTTGATACGTTTAGAAAATGGAAGGCTATGGTAGAAAATGAAACTAGCTAGAAAGTCAAGCAGTTGAACTCAAATAATGGAGGAGAGTACGAAGATAAGAAGTTCATAGATTTTTGCATTGATAATGGAATCAAGATAAATAAGACATTTTTAATACCATTGCAATAGAATGTCGTGGATGAGTACATTAACAAAACTCTAAATGAACGTGCTAGAAGTATGAGGATACGCATTGGTTTGCCCAAGATGTTATGGGTTGAAACTATCATCACTACAGCTTACTTGATTAATCACTGGCCTTCGGTACTATTGGACCCAGTAGGGTGTAAAATAGGTCAGAGGGGGGATGAATGACTCTTTTTCGAATTCACAATAAACTTCAAAGGGTTCCTTCTGAAGTTACTTCTGAGTAAATATTCTTTACTCAGAATCCCCTTTTTATATTTAAGTGTTTTAGATGCGGAATTAATTAAACACAAAAATAAAAGAGCTGAGTAAGGAAGTATGCAAACAGCGATTTTATCTTGGTTCAGCCTCTGCCTAATCTAGTCCTTGGAAACTCCTGTCTAAGATTTAATCCACTATCAACTCTTCTTCTAGTGAAGAGTAAGCCTTTTACAAAGCTCTGACTGAAGTACCCTCCAACAGCCTATGCTTAACTAAGCTATACTAACGCAGCAGTATCGTCCACCTGTGTTTGAGGCTCTGAGCTAAAGTACCTTCTAACAGCTTCTGTTCCAATGAACTATACCAATCCAGAAGTAGTATCCTTCTGAATCTGAGGCTCTGAGCTTCTTATCACTCTGAGTATAGTTCTCACAAGATCTCTAAGCTTCTCCACACCTTGACGAGCTATACCAATACAGGAGTATCATCCACCTATATCTGAGGCTCTGAGCTGAAGTACCATCCAATAGCCTATGTGTCAACGAGCTATACCAATGCAGAAGTAACGTCCTTCTGTATCTGAGGCTCTAAGCTTCTTATCTTCCTGAGCAACTTACTCACAAGTAATCTAAGCTCCCTCACACTAATTCAATCACAGCTAGTGTGTTACAATGCAATTTTGTAATACAATGTTTGAGCTTCTGAACTTTGTTCCAGTTAGCTCTCTTACAAATAGAATAGGAATGAAGTGTTTGCTATTTTGAATTTACAGAGAATATTAATGTGAATATGTAAGACTTGATTTCACTTGAATTCTTGATCTCTGCCTATTTCTTCAATGGTGGAAAACATACTTTTACAGAGGGAGAGAATGTTTTCGTTGAACTTGGACTTGAGTTGAAAATCTTCCCGTTGAATGCAGGTTTCCATAATGAGACCGTTCAAGAAGAATAAGTCCAAATAAGACCCATACCATGACTTCAGGATATGTTTTGGGTCCCACAAATAAATTCCACTACCTTTTTCAACCTTTTATATGGAATCTTGACTTTTTCAACTTTTTAGGTAGAAATAAAGTGTAGTGTATTTTTAGTGCCAGGTCATCTTCCATTACTTGAGTGAAAATGACTAAGTTATCCTTTATGCATTTCTAGGTGGACTTCTGAACCTTGGTCATTAGTTGTCTTCTGACATCTTGGTCTTCTGATAAGTCCTTGTTGTGCTTCTGAGGTTTTAAGGTAATGTTTCTCTGAGATCTTGTAGTCCCTCTGACAGTGTCTCTTCTGAGGCATTACTGTCTTCTGAGTTATCCGTGCTTCTGAACTCAGAACTTACAAAATTTTATTTTATGATTTCAAAATCCAACAATCTCCCTCATTTTGTTGGTTCTGAGTGAAGTCAAGCATAGGATGTACTTACTCCCTCATAGTCTAATGCTTAGATTATGAGTTTGTTTTAATGACATGTAAAGAAGCTAGTACAATGAAGAGTTTTACTTAAGACAAATGTAAAAACTTTTTATTGATCATGAGTATATGTTTTTACAAGAATACAATGAAATGAATTCGATTACAAAGATTTTTCTTTAAGCGTTAAGAATTCAGTGTCTTGATTCTCCTCTAGCTGATCTATCTCCATGGCACTGCTTGAAGGTTGATTAGAAGTCATCCACCTTTCCTAGATCTCCTTGAAGCTGTGCTTGTCCTTCTCCCTCCACTCAGTACCAATAAGCTGAGCAACTATCTTCTACTCATCAAGCACAAACCTCTAGACAACGTCTTACACGGTCTTTGCATTAGCTTGAAGAGGAGGGATAATCTGCTGAATCAGTCTTGCAGCCTTATTGGGAACAGAAGGAAAGATGCTTTCAAGGATAACTTGTAGAGCCTTTCGATTCCATATCCACTGAGTGTTTAGCCTATTCGCCAGATGTTGCAGGAACGGAACAATCTCACTATCATGTGAGCAGAAGGAATGGAGAGATAGGCCACCAAGCTGATTACTTAATCCATCAATGCTCTTCTGAAGGGCCTATGAAGTGCTTGCATTCCTTGCCACCATGATGTCTCTAGCTTCAGTAGTGGTCTTGGTAAGGGTAGCAACATACTTCTGAATGTGTTCCTCTATTTCATCAACAGCCTTATTCTTCTGAGCAAAGGTGGTCTCAGTGATCTGCTTGTGAGCCTCTTTAACAGCCTTGAAGATCTCAGACTTCAACTCCCTCTTGGAATCCGCAGTAGCTTTGAGAGTTTCATCTTTAGATTGATTCGTTTGCTTCAGCATCTCATCAAGGCTATTTTGGATTTTCTCCTGCTACCACAGATAGAAGGCATTCTGAGTCCTGAGCACCTGAACCTCACTCTTCAGCCCCATGGAGAATTCTATTGTAGTGCACTCAATGGTAGTCCCCGGAGTAGACATAACATCAGCAATCTGCTTCTGGGACATTTCTTTCACCCCATTAACTTCATCATGGATCATATCAAGACCCCTTTCACCAATCTCGATGTACTCATTCAGCTTCACCAAAGTATCTCTGATGTCCATGTAATTGCTGAGCCTAATCTCCATGAGTGGCTGTGGATGCTAAATAAGTTCAGAGCAAACTTGAGAAGGAAGGGGAATTGCGTCAGCTCTCTTCATTATTATCTACGCCTACTCAAAGATAAGGGCTACACTCTAGGTAAGTTGATGGTTGAATGGGGTGACTTTAATGTCCACAACTGAGTCGTTGAGGCGAAGGGCCATTGTGAGGAGATCGTCAAGGGTCTTCCCTATGTGATGGAGGGAATTCACAGGAACAGTTGCATTTGATTTTCCTCCCTTAGCGAGATCGCCAATCATCCATCCTCTACTCCCACGGGACTCATCTCCATTGATCCTTTGATCTGCAGGTCTGGGGATAAGAGTTAGAGAGTTGTTTGGATCCACCAGACCCCTTGGACCAGAGGAACGCTGCTGCTGCTGCTATTGTTGTTGTTGTTGTTGTTGTTGCTGCTGAGTTTTAGATTTACTCATTATCTGAACATTATCATCCTCACTCACATCTTCCAGCAGAACTTGCTCTTCCTCATCCTTATCATCTTCATCATCCTCCTCCCTTATCTCCTCTGGCTTGATGTTGTGCTTGGCAAATACTGAATGGGCCATGGTTACAAATTCATCAGCAGGATCTGATGCTAATGACTGAACACCCCATTCAGCCACTACAATCCTCTGAACTTCCTTCTTCTGAAGTGCTGATAGGAATGGATCATCCTTCGGCAATTTCTCTTTCAACAGAGTTTGCTTATCAGCCTACTCCTTTTCTTCCTCCTTCTCCTCCTCATTAATTTTAGCCTCATCCTCCTTCTCTTTAACTTCATCTTCTTTCCTGACCTCAAATGCATCATCCTTCTTGGCCTCAACTTCAAGCCCTTCAAACACTTCTTGAGCGATGGTAGCTACCACCACAAGAGGATCTTTGTCATTTGAACCTGGAGATCCTCCTGATGTAGATAGGAACTTTTGTGGAGTTTCAAGAGTGGTTGAGAAGAGATGGGAGGGATCAAACACAGCCTTCTGTTGATCTAGAGGAGGAGACTGTGGCTTCTTTTCAATTAAGAAATTTGTAGGATTTACCACCTTTAAAGGGACTGGACTTGGTGCCACTGGAAGAGCCCCTAAGGGCAAGTTAAAATACACTGAGATCCCTTCCAAGACCTTACCATCCACTTCCTTTGAGTCATCTTCCTCTGTCTCAGAGGTGCTTTTCTCTTTCAACTTTGCTATAAAATTCCTCTAGAGCAGGCACTCTCTTCCCTTCTGACAGAGCTCTCTTCTCTACCTCATCAGCTGCTAACATTATATCTCCAGTAGTCCCTTTTCTAGGTACATGAGTAAAGGTCTCTACTATACTCTGATTCAAGGCTCTAATCATATCATCCTTTTCAGGATCATCTTCTAGGATGATAGTTTCGCCATAGGTTTTGGCCTTCTTCTTTTCTGCCTCCTCTTCCAGCTCCTTAGCTTCATCCTCACTTGGAATGGCCATGTTGGGATCAAACTCTCCCCTTTTCCTCTTGGTTAGAGTACTGATAGGTTATTTATCTTCTTCATCATCAAAGCTATTTTGCTCCAAGGGCTTTGGCACATACTTGAATTTGTTCATGGAGTATGTAATTCCCTGAGCTTTTCCCTCAATCACTTCAGTAAGAGTTATTATTACTCCCTCAGCAGCAAGTGCCTTACTTTTGCTGATTCTGCTCCTTTTTACCTTTGGGACTTCCTCCTGTTTCAGCATAGGTTCCCTCTACCTCTTGGGGGAGACTTCCTCAACTCCTTTAGCCACTTCACCCTTCTTGGCAACCCTTAACTCCTTCTCCCTTTGCTTTTTAGCCAAATCCTTCTTTAGGGCTTCCTCCCTATCCCAATTCATCCCATAATCTACCTTCTTATCAAAGGTCTCCCTCACGATTTCGCTAAGAATGCTATAATTCTGCTGATTAATGTTTGCCACTTTTCTACTGATAAGTTTAATAACTTTTACGTGAAGAGTTTGGCTAAATATCAACGGCTCCAAGAACTTATTCACGTGAAGTATAGGTGTTGTCTGTACCTCTTATCAAATAGAAAAATGATGATAACTGCAAGTATACAGTTGCGATGTAGATTTAAAAGATATCAATCCCACAGTGAAGGACTAGTTCTAAAGATCAAATAGAGGAACGGAAAAAAAGAAAAATAAAATAGATTATTTAATTGTGCAGGATTGGAATGATGGATGGATAGACAAATGCATGAAAGATTAAAAAAGATAAAAGTATATAGACATTTCCGACGAACAAGTATAACAAAGAAATCATGCAAGGTCATCAAAGATATTACGTTCACTAGATTAATTTAACATACTCAGTTCTAGATACTTAGAAATTCAATTATTCGCCACAGAGCAACACATGAAATAACTTTTCTAAACCTAGCGCAAACGAATTAAGACAAATATATAAACCTGGACAACGTTAATACTATGCTTAGTTTGGGTCGCTCTCACATAGTCACATTTAGCAAGTTACCATTCAAAAAATGTTGGCTTACTAAACAGCGTTATATCACAGATCCAGTGATTATACACGATATTGTTAACCACGAAACTACTCTTAAAATTAACTCCAATGCATATAACTTGATTAATATAAAAGACTTAACACGAAATACGCATTATGACACATTGATATATCATAAACTTCGAAATAGAAAGAATAAGTAGAAAGTAAAGCAAAGTTGTAAGGTATGCAAGTGAAAGCTAAAGTTGATCAAACCTTATCCACTCTTTAATGGGAGTCGTCAACTCCTGCAATTCCTACGTCTGCTTTGAATTCGGTCTCGGCCAGTACAGAACCTCCGCTAGGATGCTATTCTTTGTGAATATCGAATAAACGCATGTTGAAGAATGAATACTTTTATTGATAAGTGGTTTGCAATTACACTTATACAACAATCGCTCGAATATGTAGAGAAATTTAGTGATTGAAATAAGGATTCGAGTCACTTATACATTTTCTCGCTAACGCTCATGAACGAAGCGAAAACTAGACATCTTTACTCTCTATCTATGCACACACTATGCACTATTTTTCCACCCCTTTATTCTGCACTCCAATGCCTTGAAATTGTTGAGGTTTGGAGCCTTATTTATAGAGTTTGAAGGGTTGTGTCTATCCAAACAAAGAGTCACATCCATTGGTGAAAGATTGCATCTCTTCAATGTGATTAGTTGAGAGGCTTTTATTCAATCCACAATGGATAGGAACCTTTTCATGATTGGTTAACTCCGGATAAGTGTCTTTTAATTGGCAATTGATGGCGGTTGATCATGCTTATCTGGCGGTTGGTAGTTAAGAAGATAATACTAGAAAATCGTCTATGTTACGATCGCGATATGTGATTCACAACCTTGAACCTTTGATTGGTAGACTTCTGTTTCTGAAGTGAACAGGTCATGATTGCGAGGTATTGTCACGACCGTGAATTGAGTTTTCTTCAGAAATCTCCTTGTAACTTCACCGATCTTCGACAGCTTCGATCTTAAGCCAAATCTTCAAGTTTCACGCATCATTTTGCACCTTTTTCACTCTTTTTTCATAGAATTCCACTTTAGGTCATTTTACTCCCAAGATTTACCTAGTATCTACATTTGCATAAAAAACAACTACATACCACGTGAAATCTTTTATATGAAGCATAAAAATGACTAAAACTATAGTGTTTATTGTATAAAATTAATATGATAATAAGTGTAATTATACACTTATCAATTAACTCACCAAGTGTAAACTTATGGTGAAGCATATGCTGCATTATAACAATAGGCCAGTTGACCTTTCTTTTCTCGACTAGATGCACTAGGATGCAGTGCTCATAGCTGGATACAACATTTGTTGAGTTCATCTTCTAAAGAAGAAGATGAGCCAATATGAACTGCCAGTACCTTGGTTCCTGAGGCATGTAGGTGCTGATTTTCTCCCCGAACCATCCTTCTAGCATAAATGCCTTCTTGTCATACTGAGTTGTGTCTTCACAGGCTCTTCTTAGGGCCACTCCTTCATCCTTCAAATTTAGCAGCTTTGCTAAATAGGCAGGAGTAATGACTATCTCCTTTCCTTTTACCTTGGTCTTAAGTTCCTCATCACTTACAGTACACCTTTGAAGGTTTTTGTAGAACTCAGATACTATCTTTGGGAAAGTTGGCTCTTTTAGCCTCAGTCACGTTCTAAACTGGTGAAATTCAATGGTTGGTTTAAAAGAGGGTGCTTCTAGGAAAGCATTATCTCCTGGAAATCACTGGGGGATGATATTAGTGGGATTTGACCTGTATAGAACAGGTTTAAAGGTCTTTAGAGGGATTTTAATAATGACTTGTTATTTGGGACCTTCCTTTAATGATCTGGTTCTTTTGGGAACCATTAGAGTGGGTATGGTTTGAAGAAATTAGGGTTCTTAGAAGAGAGTTTCTCAGAAAGATTGAAGAAATTCTGAAGTTTTGGTAAAGTGTTTGGATGATGAACAGTCTTCACCTATTTATATGGATAGTTTCAGAGGGATGGAAAGGTAATTCACTCGTAACGGTTTCAGCATTTACCATTTAAAATAAAGGTAACCGTCAAATGCGTAACTGATGAAAGAATGTGAACAGTTGTAACCTAAAGATTCAGCTTAAGATTCAGGTTTTTGAATTTTGACAGATGGAGTAGTTTGCGGGTTAAATCTTCTGAGACATAGCACTGTGCTTTAGTTTCAGAGGATTACTGTCGCTTTTGAGACTCTTCATTCTTCTAAGTAATTGCAACATCTTTTGAGCAATGTTCACACTAGGTTACTCATCCCAATTTCTCTTCTGAGGAAAGCGAATTGATCTTTGCTCAGAGGCTTGGTGAAGATGTCAGCTCTTTGATCTTCAGTGTAGATGTACACCAGCTTTACATTTTTCTTGAGAATATGATCTCTTATGGAGTGATGATGTTGACATGCTTCATTCTGCTATGCTGAACTAAATTCTTTGATAGATCAATTGCACTTTTGTTGTCACAGAGGATCTCTATGCGTTCTAACTTGACTCCATAGTCTTCTAGTTACTGTTTGATCCATAGCGCTTGAGCAACACAGCTTCCCGCAGCCATGTATTCAGCTTCTGTATTGGATAACGCTACTGAGGTTTGTTTCTTGTTATACCAAGAAACAATTATGTTTCCTAGAAAATGACATCCTCTAGTATTGCTCTTTCTTTCCAATTGATCTCTTCCATAGTCAGTGTCAGTAAATCCTTTCAGTAAGAATTCTTCATTACTTGGATACCATAATCCAGCTTTTATGGTTCCCAGCAGATATCTGAGAATTCTTTTTACTACACTTAGATGTGATTCCCTAGGATCACTTTGATATCTTACACAGTAGCAAACAGCATAGTGGATTTCAGACCTGCTTGCTGTAAGATATAGCAGAGAACCAATCTATTTGATATAATTTGAATTTCATATGAGATGCAAAGGTGTAAAGGATCCTTATTGCTTCAAGTCTGGCTACTGGAGCAAATGTCTCGTCATAGTCTATTCCTTCTTGTTGATTGTATCCTTGTGCCACAAGTATTATTTTGTTTCGTACTATGCTTCCATCTTCATCAAGCTTGTTTTTTAATACCCACTTGGAGCCAATGATGGATTTGTTCTGGTGAACTGATATAGTTCTTGCATAGCCATCATCCAATTTTCATCATGCTCTACATCTTGACTATATGATTAAGACAAATGCTGGATGATTTGTTATTCTGCTGAGTTATCCTCTGGTAAGGACTGGATTCTGAGGTGCATTAAGAATTAGTTCTTTTGGATGGTCCTTCTTGGTTCTTGTCTCCTTGGGTAGATCATGATGAACAGGATCTTCTTTTACTTCTAGAACCTACTCTTCATTTTCGTGATCTGTGAATCTTATCTCAGATGGTTCCTCCTTTGTTGATGTTTCTCCTTGGGTTGGTTCAGATGATTGTTTATGTGAGACAAAGTCTCTATCTTCCTCTGAACCTTTTCTTCTTCCTACATGGTCAATTTCATCAAAATTGACATGGACTGACTCTTCAAGGGTAGCAGTTCTTTTGATAAAGACCCTACATACTTTGTTATGTGTTGAGTAGCCAAGAAAAGTAGCTTCATCTGATTTAGGATCAAATTTTCTTAGTTGTTCTTTGTTTCTAAGCACATCGCATTGACATCCAAAAGCTTTAAAATACCTAATTTTGGGTTTTCTTCCTTTCCATATTTCATAAGGAGTTTTGTCAATTATTGATCTTATGTTGACTCTGTTCAGAATATAGCAAGCAGTGTTGACTGATTTTGCCCAAAAATATTTTGGTAAATTATTATCACTGAGCATGGATCGAGCCATTTCAACTATTGTCTGTTCTTTCTCTCAACTACCCCATTCTATTGAGGAGTGTGAGGAGCAAAAAAGTTCTGCTCAATGCCTTTGGCATCACAAAAATCTGTAAAAAGCTTATTTTCAAATTCTCTGCCATGATCACTCCTTATCTTAGAAAGTAGAATATTTTATTCTACTTCTATTTTGTTTATGAGCCTGGAGAACCCTTCATAGGTTTCATACTTAGTGCTGAGCAGAATGACCCAGGTATACCTAGAATAGTCATTAACTATTACCATAGTATATTTGTGTCCTCCCATGCTCGTTGGCTGAACAGGGCCAAACAAGTCAATGTGCACTAATTCTAGGACCCTTTTTGTGGAAAACTCATATTTAGATTTAAAACTCCTTTTAAATTATTTTTCAAATTGGCAAGCTTTGCATAATTGATCCTTTTCAAAGTTTAAGCTTGGCAAACCCTCAACAAGTTTTTGTTTGGCTAATTTGGTCAGAAGATTCATGTTTGCATGTCCCAATCTTCTGTGCCATAGCCATGACTCTTCTTCTTTAGTCATCAAGCATATATCCCTTTTAGATTTTTCATTTAAGTCAATTATAAATACATTATTGACTCTAGGAGCAAAGAGAAGAGTTTGATTTATCTTACAGTAAATGATGGAACATCCTTCTAAGTCAAAGATGACTTTTCTTCCTTGATCACACAGTTGTACAACACTCAGCAGGTTGAATTTCAATCCATATACTAGGGAGACTTCTTCTATCTTGATTTTAGATCTAATTATTCCTTTTCCAATGATCTTTCCTTTCCTATTATCTTCGAAGCTAACATTCCCCTATCTTTTACGTTTTAATGAGATGAATGATGTTTCATCTCCTGTTATATGTCTTGAGCATCCACTGTCCACATACCAAATTTGTTGACCTTCTGTGGATCTAAGACTTACCTACAAAAGTAAATGGTTAGATTCTTTGAATCCAGTTTTTCTTGGGTTCAGGTGCAATATGAGTTAAATCTGGCCAATCATAAGAATCATAAAAACCATTTTTATACCTACACATAGAAGTAATATGATTCTTCTTTCCATAGAAATTGCAAAAGATCTTTGTAGATTCTCTAGCTATATCTTTCTGCAATGTTCTGGGAGGTTGACAAAGATCAAAGGGTTTCTTGATTAGTTAACTTTGAGGTATAACTCTTCTTCTAGCATGAGGATTTTTCTGAGTCATCTTCTGATAGCCTCTTTTCTGATGACTGCTTATGCCATATCTATATCCAACTTCTTTGTAGCTCCTTTCCCTGGAAGCTGAGGATTCACTTTGATGCTTCCTTTGTTGAATGTTTTACTTCTGAGGAAAATTTATCCTCTGAGGATGCTTATTCTCCAGATGATGATCCTTCTTCTAAGAAGGTTCCTTCCTCTGAGATTCTGATTTTCCAGGTAGAGTTATCTTTCTAGACAGATGACCTTCTACTAGCATTACTCTTCTGCTGAGGTCAATTCCATTTACTCCAACCAGAATTAATTCCTTCTTATGCTTTTCCACTTCTGCTTTAAGTTCTCCTTGTTTCTTGTGAATAGCTTTGGTGGAGTTATCTCTTGTTATATCCCAAATACAGAAGTCTTCAAAATATTCTTCAAGGAGCTTCATGTGTTTCTTGTTTTTCTTTACCTGTTTATAGATTTGTGCAAGTATTTGCATGATTTCATTAGGAATGTTGAATTTAGAGTTTACCTCATTTTCTTCCTGAGATTTTTTTGATGAGATTTTCTCTGTGCTGCTGTGCCATGATTTTATAGTTGGATACATATCATCAACAGCCATGAAGCATATTTGAGCAGTCTCCTCTTCATTGTAGGATGATTCTGAGGAGCTTTCATTATCACTATCGCCCCATGTTGCAACCATTGCCTTCTTTCCTTTGCCCTTTCTGAGTTTATGACAGTTGGTTCTGATATGTCCTTCTTGGCGACATTCAAAGTATGTGATCTTTTCTTCTCTAGGATTTTCTTCAGATCTTCTGAATTTTCCTTTTGAGAACTCTGGCTTTTGAAGAAAATTTCCTTTCTTTTAAAACTTTTGAGAAGTTCTTGAATTTTTCTTTAAGAACTTTTTGAATCTTCTAGCCAGCATAACCATATCCTCATTGTCCTCCGATGAGCTTTCATTAACTTCCTCTTCCCTTTGGATTATTGCTTTCTTTGCTTCATGCTTTGCTTTTTCTTTCTTTTGGAAATTCTGCATAGAAATCTCGTGAGTAATTAATGAACCAATAAGCTCATCATACCTGTAAGTTGAGAGATTTTGAGCTTCTTCTATAGCAGTCTTTTTGGCCTGCTACTTCTCAGTTAACCTTCTAAGAATCTTCTTTACTTGTTCTTCTTCTGAGAAATTCTTTCCCAATCTTTTGAGTTCATTGATGATATTAGTGAATCTTGCATTCATGCTCGATATTGATTCACCTTCTTCCATTTCAAATAACTCATAGAGGCCGAGAATCTGGTTAATCTTTGATTCTTTGACGTTGTCTGTTCCTTCATAGGTCACTTCAAGCTTTTTTCAGATCTCCTTGGCACTTTCATAACCTGAAATTTTGTTGTATTCTGTAGCATCTAAAGCACAATGTAAGAAGTTAATTGCTGCTGCATTACTTTGCAGTCTCTTCATGTAAGAGTCATTATATTCAATTTCTGGTTTAGGAGAGACTACCCCATCTACAGTTGATGTAGGAATGTATGGACCATTAGCTATAGCAAGCCATGCATACATGTCCTGAGACTGTATAAAATTCTTCATTCTATTTTTCCAGAATGTGTAATTCTATCCAAAGAATAGTGGGGGTCTGGACACAGACAGCCCTTCTGGGAGTATCTGTGCGGTCATGTTGCTAGGTAAATTTTTCATGCTATTTTCACCCATGTTGATCTTTTACTCTAGATTTGTTAAATCTATTTTAAGTAGAGTACTCGCTCTGATACCAATTATTGGACCCAGTAGGGTGTAAAATAGGTCAGATGGGGGGTAAATGACTCTTTTTCGAAATCATAATAAACTTCAGAGGGTTCCTTCTGAAGTTACTTCTGAGTAAATATTCTTTACTCAGAATCCCCTTTTTATATTTAAGTGTTTTAGATGCGGAATTAATTAAACACAAAAATAAAAGAGCTGAGTAAGAAAGTATGGAAACAGTGATTTTATCCTGGTTCAGCTTTTGCCTAATCCAGTCCTTGGAAACTCCCGTCCAAGATTTAATCCACTATCAACTCTTCTTCTAGTGAAGAGTAAACCTTTTACAAAGCTCTAACTGAAGTACCCTCCAACAGCCTATGCTTAACTAAGCTATACCAAAGCAGGAGTACCGTCCACCTGTGTCTGAGGCTTTAAGCTGAAGTACCTTTTAACAACTTCTGTTTCAACGAGCTATACCAATCCAGAATTAGCGTCCTTCTAAATTTGAGACTCTGAGCTTCTTATCACTCTGAGTACAGTTCTCACAAGATCTCTAAGCTTCTCCACACCTTAACGAGCTATACCAATACAAGAGTATCGTCCACCTATACCTGAGGCTCTGAGTTGAAGTACCGTCCAACAGCCTGTGTGTCAACGAGCTATACCAATGCAGAAGTACCATCCTTCTGTATCTGAGGCTCTAAGCTTCTTATCTTCCTGAGCAACTTATTCACAAGTAATCTAAGCTCCCTCACACTAACTCAATCACAGCTAGTGTGTTATAATGCAATTTTGTAATACAAAGTTTGAGCTTCTAAACTTTGTTCCAGTTAGCTCTCTTACAAACAGAATAGGAATGAAGTGTTTGCTATTTTAAATTTACGGAGAATATTAATGTGAATATGTAAGACTTGATTTCACTTGAATTCTTGATCTCTGCCTATTTCTTCAATGGTGGAAAACATCCTTTTATAGAGGGAGAGAATGTTTCCGTTGAACTTGGACTTGAGTTGAAAATCTTCTCGTTGAATGCAGGTTTCCATAACGAGACTGTTCAAGAAGAATAAGTCCAAATAAGACCCATACCATGATTTTAGGATATGTTTTGAGTCCCAAAAATAAATTCCACTGCCTTTTTCAACCTTTTATATGGAATCTTGACTTTTTCATCTTTTTAGGTAGAAATAAAGTGTAGTGTGTTTTTTTGTGCCAGGTCATCTTCCATTACTTGAATGAAAATGACTAAGTTATCCTTTATGCATTTCCAGGTGGACTTCTGAACCTTGGTCATTAGTTATCTTCTGACGTCTTGGTCTTCTGATAAGTCCTTGCTGTGCTTTTGAGGTTTTAAGGTAATGTTTCTCTGAAATCTTGTAGTCCCTCTAACGGTGTCTCTTCTGAGGCATTATTATCTTCTGAGTTATCCATGCTTCTGAACTCAGAACTTATAAAACTTTATTTTATGATTTCAGAATCCAACAGGTACCTTTGGATGGAGAAATACTAAAGAAAATTTAGAGCGAAAAAGAGATAAACCTTTCACACTTGAAGGTGTTTGGTTGTATGTCTTATGTGCATAATTCTACTCAAAGAAGCAAACTCGATGCCAAGTATAACATATGTGTCTTTGCTGGATATGGTGGTGATAAATTCGATTACTGATTTTGGATTATGAAAATCAAAAGATTATTAGAAGTAGAGATGTCATATTCAATGAGGATGTATTGTACAAAGGATATGCTAACTACAGAATCAAATAGCTCCAAATTATAAGTTGAAAGTAAGAAATTGCCGAGTTCAATGACTTGTGTGGAAACAAAGGTCACAATACTCTTGAAGTAGCACTAGAGGAGCGCCAAAACTAACACAACACTTCTCACCATCTATGTATTACTTTATGTTAATCAACAATGATGAATCGAAGTGCTACACTGAAGCAATGCTAATGGATGATTCAATCAAGTGGGATTATGCTATGAAAGATGAGATGAGCTCACTCATGTCAAATTAGACGTGGCAATTAGCTAAACTATCATAAGGAAAGAAACCACTCTACAACAAGTGAATTTATAGAACAAAAAAAGAACATGATGGGAGTAAACGTTACAAAGCAAGATTGATTGTAATGGGCTTTCAGGAAAAGGAAGGTGTTTACTGTACATAGATTTTCTCTCTAGTCATGAAGCTTACAACAATCAAAATGGTGTTGAATATGGTAACTACCGAGAATTTGCATTTGGAATAGTTAGATGTAAAGACAACATTCCTTCATGGTGATTTTTAGGAGGAAATCTACATGAACAATCAGAAGGCTTTAGTGAGATAAGCAAGGAAAATCTAGTGTGCAGGCTAAAGAAGAGCTTGTACGGTTTGAAACAAGCTCCTATACAGTAATATCGGAAATTTGATAGCTTTATGGACAGTAGAGTTTTAATCATTGAGGAATGTCAAATGCGATCCAGCAAAAATTAAGCTCAGTAATTTTTTGCACTTTTTGTTACGTATATTAAGAGGTTTTCTTTGAGAGAATTTCTCTAAAAATTCTCCTAGATAATTGGGTGTGAGGTGAGTGTTTTGTAAGTACTGTGTAACTTCTTTCAATAAATAAAATATGCAGCAGCTCCGGAGATGTAGAATTGGCCTATTTTTGTTAACAAATATTGTGTTATTTTTCCATTGTTATTTTTCGTATTCCATTAATCTAGTAGCAATTGAATTGCCATGTTTATTACCCGACATATATGATATTGTCCAATTTGGGTTTAAAGCTCTCATTGATTTGCTCTTAGGCTGAACCCTAAAAAGGCACCATACTAATGAGGATATTATCCATTCTTATAATAAACCAAGATGCTCATCTCTTTCTTAGTGACGTGAGATATTTGCTTTATCAACTTTTTGTTTACCCACTTATATTCGCTTCAGCAATATGCCTAATGCACTGGTAGGTATCCGAATTTGTCCTAAAAAGCCTATTGCCCCCTGAACTTTCAAAGTGACCTCATAGCTTCCTCAACTTTCAAAAAGTGTACCACTATGCTCTTCCAAATTCCACACGTCATGTTCTTATTGGTGAGAAAAAAATCAGAAAAGTGACATCTTTGAAAGTCAAATCAATCATGACGTGTGACGTTCATAAGTAAAGTTATGCATTTTTTTAAAGTTGAGAGAGCTACAAAATTGCTTTAAAATTTCAGTGGGCAACAAATTTTATGGGACAAGTTCAAATACTCATTGATGTGTTAAAGTCTTTAAATATGTTGATATACCATAGTTATCGAAACATTTGGGAATCCACACTCTGAAGATTAAATAAATTATAGGAAAAAATATGTTTACTTAACATGACATTAAGAGTTAGGCATACATGGACAATATTTTTTAAAATATAAAAATATATTATTTCGCATATGCCATGGTATTTATTGTTTCGCTAAGTTGGAAATGTTTTACGTGTTTAATGTTCTCACTTTCTTTGTACTAGTTAAAGAGTATAGACATAATCGAATTTATTTCGAAAATGAAAAAAATTATAAAACATATGTCAACATGTAACTTAATTTATGTTGCAAGTAGGTTAAGATGAAGAAGCTGCATGACTCCCTTACAAAACCATTATTTTAAGGCAATATAATTGATCTTATCCTAGATTAGGAATTTGTAATTACGTAAGTAGTTTTAGAGTCAAGTAGGAGTTACTTGGGACCAATAAATTGGTAGATAAAATTGATAGATATGCAGCAACCACTCCATATCGTATGCTAATATTTGTCTTAAAAATTTAGCATGCAATGAAGAAAGTATTAATTTAAATTATTAATATAATAAAAAAATGCATGACATATTTTCAAAAATATAAAAATTAAACAAATCGAATTACGATAATTCATTAAAAAAATGAATGCTAAAATTAGCTAGTCATAATTATAGAGTGCAGTCAAATATTTAAAAAAACATAAAGTCAAAATAGAAAATGGATCTAATGCATATACAATAACTCAATGTCTCATCTCTACTCTACAAAACACTAGCACTGAAGCCAGGTGTCAAGACATTATTGATTTATCAATAACCAAACTTCTATTTGTACATTTAATGAAGGGTTGAAGATCACTAGTCAACTTATTTATTAACTATATTTTTGTTTCATTTTAATTCTATTGTCCAGACCATTTATATTTTTCAACCATAACATGTAGTCACCAAATGCAAGCATAATCAATGTATAATTTGAAGTTCCTTTTAAGAAACAGCAAAGGTTGTTTCATTAAATTCGATATAAGAGTCAACTCATATTAAGATTCTTTTGAAAACCCTAATTAATGGTAAATTATATCTTTACGTGTCCACGGGAATCGAACTCTTTCTTCAATAATGTAGATTTTTTTGTTAGTGTTGTTGATTGCGGGGTTTGAATCCACAACTCCACACATTGTAAACTATTTAAGAGATGGTGGACGCTAGACCAAAATCTAGTGGTTGTAATCAAACTTAATATTCTATAATCTATCGACAACAACCAATAATTACACTAATAACAACGCAACAAATCATAATCCATCACACAAGTAGCAACAACTACGTACATCCAGAGCCCAATATAATAACTGATGTTATCAATTAGTGCGCCAAATTGATAATTGATAAACTGGTATTTTATCTACAAGCGCGCAAAGGCCACACCTCCATGTGTGACCACTCGGTGACATCGCGTGGATAAAGTCGCGTGACATAAACGTGAATTGCACGTGTTTAACTAAAGAAGAGAATATGAATCTAATTAGGCTTCTATTGTCTATTGAAGAATTTTGATTCTATAGATGAACTCTTCTCTGAATCAGAAACTCACTCCTATCCTGGTTAGGTATCATTTTATCCCTATATAAAGGGATCCCATATACCAGCAAAGATAAACAATTCTTTCTAACTCAATATTTTCAGCCTCCTCTTTAATTATGTTGCTAACTTAAGTATTGGAGATGCTAAGCCGGTCACACGTCTAGTCTTTCTAATGCTTTTCTACCTAGCAGTTACCATCTCCGACGAGATTAGAGGGAAATTCTCTCAGAAGATTGGAATGTGAAGATCTCTCTCTTTGACTAATCTTTTCAATGGTGGTATGAGCTTTGACAAACCTACTTCTTCTATGCAAGATTTTTGTTCAGAGAACGAACACAACCAACTATTCAATAGCGGACGATAAGATCTCTGTTAACGAAACTGGCCACGATACGGTGGCCGTCAATTCTTCTATAATTATGATCTCTACATCATCCACCATGGGATCCGGCACCACCACCTCTTCAACAGACCTGGACACTCCGCCTTCCACTGCTAACAGCATTAGCTTCTTTGAGAACGTCACACAAAAGTATCAAATGACACCAAAAGATCAAAGTCATCTCAAGCAGATTCTATTCGGCATTCTCAAAAACAAAACCAACACAATCATGGTGGGTCACACGGTTCTTTAACCATATGTCTCCAGCATAGGCTAATACCACTCATTCATTGGAGCAACGTTCCATTCGGTAAGGGTCGCGATCTCGTTTGTTTCCACTAACCATGTGTAGGGTACTTCTGTTTTCACTAAAAATGTGTAGGGTACGAAAAGTTAACACCAATGTTAAACATAAACTTATGCACATATCACATTATCACCATATGAACTGAACTTTATCATGCATATATCAAGAAATTACTTTAAAACATGCTTAAACACAGCTGGATAGACTTATCGCAAAAACCGATCAACATACAACCTAAAAAGGCTACTCTTTAATCCATTTCGAATAAAGGATTAAAACTAGGCCAACAAACAAAACCTAGCAATAAGACAACCACAAACAACTTTAGAGAATCAAAACATGATCATTCCAGAGCCAAAAAAATATTCATATGACAGTGCAAAGCAACAATGATAACAAATGAAAAACATGCTTCTTGAACTCATAATAAATCAAAAGCAACTGCCAGAAATAAAATAAATATTGAAATTACAATATGACTAAAAACATGGCAATAGAAGCTTAATAAACTAAACAAAAAAAAACATGATATTTAAATGGCTATAATTGAAATTTTTGCAATATAAACTAAGACAACTAAGCCTTCCACAATAACATTCATGCTTTGAATTGCTCATAATTTCTCAACAGTAATATCAAAAGAATTTAGCCATATAGAATAATTTAAATTATATATAGCTTAGAGATAAATTGTGCTAAAAAACTGTTGGTTAGTCGGGGATATCTTGGGTAATTTGAAGCCGTGAAAATCATTGTTAGATTGAAATTTATATGATCGGTTCATCAAATTTTAAATCGGATAAAATCAGAAATTATGTCAAATACTAGTTTGATGTTTGCTGTGAATAAAGCAACTGAATTTTTACACCTCACAGTTTGCCAATTTCGTTTTGGTGAATAAATAACTAAAATGTCAACGGATATACTGTTTTAGATAGTAGTCATGTCCAAAAGACATGTTTTTTCGGGTTTCGGTTGTGTTCAACAAACACACTGTTTCAGTCCAAAATTCATTTTTCTGATGAATTTTTCAAAGGATGCGTATGTTCGGGAATAAAAAATTTTCGAGAATCCACTAATACCCCAGGACCCCTCCCCCTGGACCCTTCACTTGGGGGCGCTGCCCTCGGACCCCCAAATCATAACCGTACCTGAACAAGTGTGCACTCTGCACTTTCCCGACTTATTCGATGAAACGTCACGATCGCATTGATCAAACTAGTCGATCCAATTACACTAAAATACTAACAAAAACCACACAAAGCATAGCAAAAACTATGTCAATTAGACAATTAACCTAAATATGCCTCCTAACCAGCACATAGAGCATACCAAATCAGTAGCTACCACACAAACTTTATAACTGAAATTATGATAATAAACACAGATTAACAAAGCATACAAATTACCAGAATTAAGTTTTAAAATCATAATCTCAAAAATAATAACAAGCATATCAAGAACATATCAGATGTAAGAATATGCATACAATGGATTACATTTCTTCTTTAACAGTGAATAATTTGCGATGTAAAAATAGAAGTTCAAGAAAGTTACCTTTCAAGAAGCTTTCTGAAACAGGACTCAAAGATTCCAAAAGAAATCCGGGCCTTCCAAACGATTACTCGCAAAAAAATTAGCAAGGGATCATAAATAGATCAAACCTTTGAATAGCATTACATATAATTACTATAAACACAATCTTGAGCAAACAACTTTCAAGATATATGAACTAATCAGAAATAACTGGAATAAACGCATATAGACTTTTAAACAGATTTGAAGAACATTATCAAATAAGGCCATAAATCAAGAACAAAGTCTTTTATAGTAGATTAGACATGAATCGACTAATACTATTTTGCAGAAATAACTCGGTAGCGACAAAAATAATCATTCAAGAAATGGAAATCACATAACAACATAGAAAAAACTCAAATCGAAAATAGAGAAACATGCAACAACGATTTTTTACTAGATTTAAGCACACAAAATCATGCATTGCAAATTCCTTTCAACTCTAAACACAAGAATGACCTAAACTCGCTCTGATACTAAAGTCTCGTTTAGTTGGCGGAATGAAATAGAATAGAATATAATAGGAAATGAATGCAAAAACTTCAAATATGATACATGAGTCCGACATCGGAAGTATAGCTCTTCCTAGTTTCGATGGGAATCATGGAATAGCTATTTCCTTTACTTCAAAGAGGAATAGTTATTCCGTGATTTTCATAATAATTAGAAGGAGATATTCTTTCCGACGTCAGAATCATGCATCATAATTGATGTTTTTGCATATATTTTCTATTCTATTCCATCAATCAAATGAGTTATAAGTGTTTCACTGCTCGCGAAAGCCCGAGGACACGACATATCCCCACAATGGTATGATATCGTCCACTAGCCTAAGCTCTCATGAATTTTCTCTTGGTATATGGTTACCACAAAAGGCTCAAGCTAATAGGGATATGATTCATGCTTATAAATTTTGGTTCTCCAACTTACAAACAATGTGAGATATGTTATTAGTCATAGCATATGTTATTGATGTCCTTCAAAAGTGGTCTTCCGCTTTTCGAGTCTTCAAAGGTCCTGCAAAGCAAATCCTCGGCCGGAAGTGTTTCCGGCGAAGATCCTCCGACGATCTAGTCAGTGGTCAGAGTAAAGGGGGTCTTAGTAAAGTTCTTTTATGATTACGTACCCTTTTTCCAGTTAGAGACTTGCCATTTATAGGATTTTTGTGTAGTGATGTCATGCGGGACCTATCTGTAAGAGGTACACGTGAGGCCCGCCGCTTGGGGGTCTTATCCGCCGTCGGAGCATTAAATGATTCATCTCTGTCAGTTGGTAATGCATTTAATGCGGCAGAGGAGAGAGAAACGTCAGAGTAGTGGGTTCTGAGGGT
>CATIWQ010283435.1:0-27567 GCA_949673415.1 Euphorbia schlechtendalii | reverse complement strand
TGGCTAGATGACTTCTATTCGAGCGGTCTTAAGCTTGGTAGTAAGCTTGAATCTTGAGCTTGAACAATTAGATGTGAAAACAGCATTCCTTCATGGCGATTTAAAAGAAGAGATCTACATGGAGCAACTGGAAGGTTTTGAAGTAAAAGGGAAAGAAAACCTGGTTTGCAAGTTGCAAAAGAGTCTGTACGGGTTGAAACAAGCACCCAGACAATGGTACAAGAAGTTTGACTCTTTCATGAGTAGCCATGGTTACAAGAAGACTTAGGCGGATCCATGTGTCTACTTCAAATGCTTCTCTGATAACAACTTTATCATATTGTTATTATATGTCGATGACATGTTGATTGTGGGACAAGATGTTTCTTCAATTCATCAATTGAAGGATCGGTTAGCTAAATCCTTTGATATGAAAGACTTAAGACCAGCTCAACAAATTTTGAGCATGAAGATTGTTCGTGATAGAAGAAACAAAAGGTTATGGCTATCACAAGAAAAATATTTTGAGCGTGTGCTACAACATTTTAACTTGTTGAATGCTAAACTAGTTAGCATTCCTCTTGCCGGTCATCTGAAGCTGAGTAAAGAATCTTGTCCATCAACTAAAGAAGAGAAGGAAGACATGAGAAAGATCCCATATTCCTCTGCTGTGGGGAGTCTGATGTATGCAATGGTTTGTACAAGGCCAGACATTGCACATGTTGTTGGAGTTGTAAGCAGATTCCTAGATATTTCGAGAAGACAACACTGGGAAGCAGTGAAGTGGATTCTGAGATATTTGAAGGGAAGCTCGAAGAAGTGCTTGTGTTATGGAGGATCCAAACCAATCTTAGAAGGTTATGTTAATGCTGATATGGTGGGAGATCTCGATTATAGAAAGTCAACTTCGGGATACGTGTTTACATTTACCGAGGGAGCAATTTCTTAGCAATCTAAATTACAAAATTGTGTTGCGCTTTCTACGACCGAAGCAGAGTACATCTCAGCTGCTGAAGCAGGAAAAGAGATGATTTGGTTAAAGAGATTCTTTGAAAAGTTGGATCAAAAGCAAGCTGACTGCATAGTATATTGCGATAGTCAAAGTGCAATAGACTTAAGCAAGAATACTATGAATCACTCTCGAACAAAACACATTGATATCCGATATCACTCGATACGAGAACAACTGGAAAATGGAGTTTTTTATCAAGAGAAAATTCCAACCGAAGAGAACCCTTCAGATATGCTGACTAAAGTGATTCCTCGGGAGAAGTTTCAGTTGTGCAATTAACTAATCAGCATGAGCTCCAACTAGGAGATGGCTTGATACCCCCATGAGTCTAGAGGGGGAGAATTGATGGGTCCAGACATCAATTTTTTTCAAAGAAATGAGGATGGTTGGTGGTTACTTCAATATTGAAGATTATGTTCACATAATTTTTCAATTGGAACATTTATTGCCAAGTTGAAAATTTGTGAACTAATTTTCCTGTAAAAGGCAGGCTCATTCTACAATTCTTATCATCCGAAAAGCAAGAAGCAGTAGTTTCTTTATAGAGTGTTATTCCTACAAAAGAGTATTTGAGAGTTTCTAGAGTGATTAGAGAGTGAGATTTGAGTGATTTTACCTTGTTAGTAAAATTGGGGTGTTTCTAACTGTCTCCTAAATTAGTTTATACCTCGAGTTTGGGTATACTTGAGAGAGTTTGTATTTTTTAAGATGAATGGACTTTTTCTTGTATTTTCCAAGTGGCTTGATGCTATCAAAATTGATTCTATTGAGATAAAAACATTTCCTAAAGCTGTATATTAATAATTTAGAATCAATTTGACTGTGCTTTCCTAAACTGTTTTTCCGAAAAGTTCAATTTTCAAACTTTTCCTATAAACAGCATAGTTGATTTTGGAGAAAACAAGTCAGACAGTTCCTAATTAAATAGTATGAAGGACTAACATGTGCTGTTCAAAGTCTAAATATGTAGTTATATAAAAAAGTTTGTAAGAGCAATTTATTGGAACAACAGCTTGAAAAGCAATACCAAACAGACCCTTAATATATCAAAAAGCATGTCTCTTTAAAGTGTAATGGAATTGATGCTTTGTTTTTTCTGCACCATTCACTTGGATCATATTTTGGGATTTTGTCCAACTGCTCTTTTTCTTTGTTTGTTGTTGGAATAACTTTTTGGTGTATTTGTTGGGTAATGCAAATGTAAATCTGGTCAAAGTGACTGCTATTTAAACTCCTATTTGAAGAAACTTTTGGGATGAAATGGGTGGTTTTTATTGAAGTACCGTAGCAATATGTATATGCAGCATTGGTCCACTTGTGATTGCGACCACATAATGTAAATGGCAAACGAATAATGATTTCAAGAAACAGCTTTAAATGGGTTTCCGCAGGTTGAAATTCAGCCACTAAAACCAACCATTTCTTGAAAAGCTACGCAATAATAAAAGAAGGGCAGCGGAAAAAAGAATTCCCTGGAAACTACGGTAGCTGTTGAAATCCTGCCTGGCTTTGCCGCACCCACAAGTATCAAATTCTATAGAGCACCTACGAAACGCCTCTAGTATTATTTTTAGCGTGTTTACAAGGTTATTTATTGTAGATAATAATTTTTTCACTACTTGCAACAATTATTATTGTATCTTTAATCAATATGGATTTTAAGATCATGTAGTATGCGAAATGAAAATCCATGTCAATGAAATGTTAATGATTTTAAAAATAGATAATGTTTCTTCGAATGATAGTTACACTGAGTTATCTATTTCATTTAAAAATGTATAATTAAAAAATAAAAAAACTTAAATACAAACTAAATAAAGTGTTTTGATGTTCAATATTAAAATATTAACTAATTTGATGAGTTCGCATTTCATTTAATTGTCTACATGTAAGAAATCAAATAAACAATGTTCAATATTTATTATGATACATCATTAGAGAAAGTGAAATTAAAATAACTAGTGTAGAATAATTTTTAATTAATTATTTATTTTTATTTTATCTAAGTGTAACTCTAGCATTAAAGCTATCAGAGCATTTTTAGTAGCTTGTAGATTCCAAGTCTAAGTAGCATGTGGAATAAAAGTTTTTATTGACGATGTGGCGTTTTAAAAATAGACAATGTCTATTTATAAGATATGAATAGTAGAATGTCTATTTCATTTTAAATAGTATTTATTGTAAACAATGTCTATTTGGTTGTCTACATTTAGATAATAAAATTGACATTATCTCCAATAAATGATGACATATAGTGTCACATCATTAAGGGAAAATGGGTTAAACAAGCTACTAAAATGCATTTTCAAATTGAATGTCTATTCATTCTTATTAGTCAAGACTAGACCTGTTCGCGGGCCCGGCGATAGGCCGGGCTTGGATATTCATTTTTTAAAAAAGCCCGGCCGAGCCCGAATCCGTCAAAGCTCGAAGATTTATGGGCCGTGCTTGGTTTTTATATAAATACCCAAGCCCAGCCCGGACCGACGAATAATTTTATTTATTTAGTGTATATTTATACATTAAATTTATAATTATTTTAAGATTTTATATTTTATCTTATTGAATTTTATACTTGATTACAATACATGTTACTAAATGTTAAAGATTTTAAGTTTATGCAAGTATATTTAAAATTTAAATATATTTTGACTTTTTTTTATATTTTTTCTATTAATTTAATAAAAAATATTATAACAAAAAAAATATTCATGGGCTTGAGAATGAGCTTGTTAGCTTGGTTCGAGCCCGAAGTTCTAAAATACGGGCTGGGACCGGGCCTGGGTTAACGTTTTTTGTAAAAAACCGCCAAGCCCGACCCGGCCCGTCCTACGAACAGGTTTAGTCAAGATAATTTGTGGAGTAGTTAACTTTTCTATAAGCACCAACGCATTGCCAGCATCAAGCACGAACAAATGGGCAAGATATCAAAATTTACTTTCCTGTGTTGATTGTTAACTCAAGAATTCAAGCTACCCTTCATAAACTTACTTATCGTATATATTTTAATTTATAAATTCATTACACGATAGTTCATTATTGTAAAAATTTCCGTCTAGGTTAAATTCTCGTCTTTTGGGTGTTATTTTGAGGGTCACGTCTAGTGCTTAGATTCCATGGATTAGAATCTAAGCTCCGATTAATCCTCACCTAAATTCTCGGAAGCTCCGATCACGCTACTATTACCTGATATCTTTTAAGATATATATTTAATTTTGTTTACATTTTATTTTGAACTTCAAGGAAAAAGTCTTTACTGTTTCTACCATTCTTAACTTCAATATTCTTCGATAATTTTCAACATAAGAATTTGTGCTTGATATATTCCTTATGCAATTTTTTCTGATATATTCCTTATGCAATTTTTTCTGATAGCAAAGAATGAACAAGGCTATTGTAAATTCGACTGAGAAAAGGTAGAAATTTAATTAAAAATTTTGGGATTTTTTTTAAAATGTTTTTTGTCTTCTTGCAAAATAGTTGTTACTTTGTAAAGTAACCATAAAAACGCCATAATTTTTAAGATATTTTTTACTTATATCTTGAAGTTCACCTAAAAATAAAAATAGATATTTTATTTGTTACATTTATAATATTTATGATATCGCACGTAACAAATAATTATTGAGAATGCAGGAATTGAATTCGCATATAATTATCAATTAAAGAAAATCAAATAATGCGTTTCTTTTTCAGGACCAGAAAAAGGTAATGGAGTATCATTTTATAACCATAATCCATGAATGACTGAAATTTCACTCAGCAGCACAATACACTTTATTTTATTCATTTTTGTGTAACCTATCTACCATAGCCTTTGCAAAATAAGAAACCAAAAACCAGCTAGAATATCTCGCAGTTGTTTTTAAAAAGTAAAATACCAAGGAATTTTATTATGCTTAAATGGCATCTTTTTACTTCACATAATAAAATCAGAGAAAGAAATATGCTACTAAAATTATCCTGCAACCTTACCCAGTTATGCCTGAGAATATTACGCAATGACATTTATTTTGTTTTGTGACCATAATTTAATCGATTAATTCAGATTTGAGTATTGCAAAGGGTTCAGTTAAATGGTTGATCTCACAACCCAGTTTAGATCACACACATATTCAGGATTCAAACTCTAAGTAATGATTAAGGAGTTGAGTTCCCTATTTAACTTCACCGATAGATGTGAAATTAAATTTTGGTAGCTAAGTAGCTTCTATTTCACAAGTTGACCCTCTAACGATATATAAACACTGTTTGGTAACTTCATCAAAAGCTAATTTTTCCTTTCCAAAAAAGAAAAATAGATAATTAAGACTTGTAAGCGCTTAGTAAAATAAAAAGTAATATGTTGGGGTTCTTTTTTATAAGTTGTTAACCTCCTTTTTCAAAGTTCATCAAAATAAAACTTTATAAAAAGTTATTTTGAGATTTGAATTTTTGTTTAAAACTTTATTTTTTATAATTGATTAATTATCATGTCCATTTTAATGATTTAACAAATCTAACGGTAACCGTAAGTTATAATTTTACCAAACACTAATAACAAAATAATTAATAACCACAACATCGAGTCGCATCAACAATTAAAATAGCAACAATGTTGCCAAACGAGGTCACATTCTCATTTAATAGCTTTATTTCGTGTATGTGATTCTTGTTTTGGTTTTACGTGTAAATATTTTATATATTAAACACTATATAATAATATAATATAATTAATCCAATTAAATTTTATTATTTTTTCACATGATTACATTATTTTAAGCAAATTAAAGATAAATGAAAACTTTAATGGCAATATTAAATTAATGCCAATACTAGATGTGATTATGTTTTGCACTTTTCTGTATAAATAAATAATATAGCTGTCTTAGTTTTAAAGTTTAATTTGGAATAAAAAAATTGTTATTGCAAATACTATTGAAAATCATTAAAAATGTAATTTTTTCTCGAGATCACAAAAGTAAACGCCAGATAAATACAGCAATTTCCATTAAATAATCTCCTATTATTTCAACACATTTAATATTTTTTTTACGCATTAGAAGTATTCCAGCATTTCACCGCGTCTCACTTTTTTGCACCCATAAAGAATAAAAATTCCCATATACCCTTTCTGCCCAATTTTACACCGGGCAGAACAATCCTTTTCTATCTAGTGTCCAATGGTCTTCCCGGCTTTGTTGACCTGCCCAGAACTCCGGGCAGTCTCAAAGCCTACTTCCTAATTTGAAGTCTGAAAACAGCTACAACGGTAAATATTTTTCTGAGACAAAAGATATTCTTTTGGAAAATAAATATAAAAATCCTCACTGTATAGGATATATAAATCCAAGCGTCGATTTGTTCTTCCACTTATGTTTCTTGTTCTCTCTCTCGCTGTAATTTTCGTTGACAAGTGAGTTGAGGCGTTGCAGTTGGAGATGATTTGAAGTGGATTTGTTATAGCTTGTTTGCGTATTTAAGGCTTGGCATTATTTGGTTTTGTCATTTGCCAGATCTTGGAATTTAGGGCACGGAATGTGGAGACTTACTCGATTTGCGGCGTCTTCTTTACGCCGGTCACGGCGGTTCTCCACGGCAATACCTGGTCCTTGTATTGTTCATAAGCGTGGTGCCGATATTCTCCATGATCCATGGTTCAATAAGGTTATCATACTTACTTTTAACTGTTGTTGTATTGTAGCTACTAGTTTTAAGCCATTATTGCTACTGCTGGTAGTTATACCGAATTTTTGTGGATTCTCTTTTAGTTTTAGCCTTTCTTTACATGTTTAATAAGAACTCCCGTGATACTTTTTGTAATGTTTATTTAATTCTTGGTATTTCTTAAAGGAATTCTTTCAGCTTATAAGTAGAATGCGGAATTTCCTGTCATACTTGACTGGATTGGAGTAGCTTTTTTACGCTACTTAGTTGTCCCTAAGAATCTTGTGCCCATCTTTAATTTGTTAAATACAATGTCGGTAGTTATAAGACCTTATAACATAAATGATAAAACTTTGCATTGGCGGATTCTGTATGGCTTTTCTTGACTCTAGTGTCTCTCTCTGTGCAGGATACTGGTTTTCCTATGACTGAAAGAGACCGTCTAGGACTGCGTGGACTTCTTCCGCCTCGAATTATATCATTTGAACAGCAATATGCTCGTTTCAGTATGTTAAATTTTCTACCTATTTGAAGTTATCATTTACTCCTTGCCCTAGAGTCATATGTTACTAAAATATTATCAGTGATGCCCATAAGTATGAGTAAAACTGTCATTTTATGGAATAAGACTGCTAACATTTCGTGGTCGTTGCTTCACAATTGTTAAGATTGTTGTGACATTTTAATCTTAGTATATTCTACTTTATACTTTTTGGAAATGATGATTGAATTTGGTACCTCAATTTTAAAGAAGTGTAGTTGTATTTGGACATGCCTCAATCCGGCTTATGTTTGTTTCTATATATTTAAGGAAAGCAGTGTAGCTAATAGATGTGTTTATATAACAAATACAATATTTGAAAATTGAAACAGTTGAATCATATCGATCATTGGAGAAGAATACTCAGGGAGAACCTGAGAGCACCATATCACTAGCAAAGTGGAGAATCTTAAATAGACTTCACGACAGAAATGAAACATTGTACTACAGAGTAAGTTATCTTGAAAATTTTGCCTTGAATATCTTAAGTTGTGACTAAAAAGTAGATTAATGAAAAATTTCTCTGTTTCTTACCTTGTCAGGTCCTTATTGATAACATCAAGGATTTCGCTCCAATAATATACACCCCAACAGTAGGTTTGGTATGCCAGAATTATTCAGGCTTATTTAGACGCCCACGTGGAATGTATTTTAGTGCAAAAGACAAAGGAGAGATGATGTCAATGATCTATAATTGGCCAGCAGAAAAGGTATCACATGAATCTTATCCGGAGTGTGGTTTGATAAATCATGGTTGAACATCAAAATATGGACCCTCTGGTACCGTCTTCTTACTAATGGGTTTGCGGCATTTTTAATTCACAATTTTGATTTTCAATCATAGAAACAGAGCTCTGTTAGAGAGGTTGGCATAGTTTAACACCAAGTTTTCCTCTACGATACAAAACCTGGCAGAGTGGATGCCAAAAATTGTCTTCCTGACCTGTCTGTGAATCATGTGGGGTCTATAATTCGTTATTCAATCCATACTAGATATTCTAGAAAAAAAGATAAAGTGACATAGCATAATTTGTATGTGTAACTAGTATTACAATGGCATCTTCTAGATGCACAAGTCAGGTTATTCATATGCTAAAATGGTGAATCTATTCACTAGAAATTTTGTTGCATTTGATTTTCAATTAAGAAGCTTTTGGGCACTTTCAATGCGCCAAATTGTATGCCACTTGAACTTGTATACGTGTGATTTGTGACCAATATCTTACCATTTTATATGAAGTAAAAGGTGGTAGCTTTTCTAAATACTGCTACTAATATTTTTGAATCTGACATGAGTTATATTTGGATGGTTGGTTCATTTTCCACATCTATGAATAGTAATGGTCTATTACAAGTAATTATCTTGATGTATTCTCTTTACTTGCATTGCCAATGAATATCAGGAAGGTCCTTTTGAAAATTTGTTGCTGTTAAGTTCCTCAAGTAGTAGACAAGTGCTTGGAAAATCGTATACGCAGAGTGTTCTATCAAGGCAATTTGATAATCATATTGTCTTTTTTTTGATAGAGGACACCTTCTAATTTCTTTGTGCATTGATAAATTCCATCTCACTAAAAAAACAAGGACTACTCTTCAAGCTTGATTTGTCCCTCATATAAACATTTGATTCTCTTACATTGAGTAGTCTGGGACATGTTCTCCATGTTATTACTTCAGAGCTTTATCATTCACATGTAGTAAAGATGGTATCTATTTCTCTTCATGCGCATTGGATTGCTCCACTGAGGATGCTTCAGGTTCAATTTCTTTATCTTGCAGGTCGACATGATAGTCATAACAGATGGCAGTCGTATTCTTGGTCTGGGGGATCTTGGTGTTCAAGGAATAGGTATTCCCATTGGAAAGCTAGATATGTATGTTGCTGCAGCTGGTATCAACCCACAGAAAGTATGTTTCTCTCCTTCTTTATTGGTGTATAGTGTATACAGTATGCACGTGGCTGTGTGTTCTCTGCTAATTGTTCTATGTATAGGTGTGCATGTATTATTATATTCATAAATGCATTAATGCACAGTCACTGAATGCTTAATGCATGAACATGACCAATATTTTATTATAATCAATGATATATGACAATGATTATGATGAATTAACACATCCCGTTGATTGCTTATATTCATACTAAAATTTGTGCAAGCAGAGTGATATTGTTATTCGGGCTTATATCTTGGATATTAATAAGTTATACAAGTGACCTGACTATATATCTGTGGATCTATTAAACTACAGCCTCCTCTAAATTCAGGGATTTTGTATTTATTAGTTCTTTAGCTGTTTACATTTTTTCACATTCTTGATTGAGTGGCTGACTTGTTATTTAACCCGTGTCTGTGTATGACAGATACTGCCAGTTATGCTGGATGTTGGTACAAACAATCAGAAGCTACTTGATGATCCTCTTTGTTAGTAAACTATTGCATTTTGTATATTCTCTATACAAATCTTGTTTTGCAAATATTATGAACTGAATATTCACCAACCTTTTAATTTCAGTATATTAGTTTATGAAATAACACTGCTTCTGTTTGACAGATTTAGGACTTCGACAACCCAGGCTGGAAGGAGAAGAGTATCTATCGATTGTTGATGAGTTCATGGAAGCTGTTTACACACGTTGGCCCAAGGCAATCGTTCAGGCATGTTCCTACAAAACAAGAAATCATATTTAATTAAACAAAGTCTTAATCGCGCCATAACTTCTTGTCTGGGTAATTTTATCAGTTTGAGGATTTCCAAATGAAATGGGCGTTTGAAACTCTGCAAAGATATCGTAAAAGATTTTGCATGTTTAATGATGATGTACAGGTTTGTACAGCTTTGTTTATTGCTATAGTTTTTTTCCATAATGCATTGGTCCAAAAGCTGTCATGACTACCTTTATCATTGTCGGTTTTATTTGCTGAATAATTTGTAGGGAACTGCTGGTGTCGCACTTGCTGGGTTGTTGGGAACTGTGAGAGCACAAGGCCTACCATTGTCTGAGTTCGTGAACCAAAAAATAGTTGTAGTAGGTGCTGGGAGGTACTTTTACAGATCAAGTTATATGTTTTAAATGCTAGGCTTATGGACTAATTTCCCATTACTTGCCTGTAACTTGTTGCATTTTCTTTACTTCTTGTAGTGCGGGGCTTGGTGTATTGACCATGGCTCTGCAGACTGTGGCAAGAATGTGTGGGAACAGTGAAGCTGCTGCAAAAAATAGACTTTTCCTACTTGATAAGGATGTAAGATTTTATTCTTTTCAGTTATCTGAGATTTTATCTTATTATTATTATTATTATTATTATTTTAACATCTTCTTCTTCATGATTCATCTGATAAATTTCTGGAAATCAGTTTTTCAATGCTTTCTTTTGACTTTTTTCTCTTCTGAAATGTTGGAATTGTGTTTAGTATCACGGACTGATATCTAATGCATGGGATTCTATGATTTTTACTAGTTTAAAGTCTTCTGTTTTTCAACTCTTTGATGTTTTTCTTTTTCTCATTGAAGGGTCTTATTACAAAAGAGAGGAAAAATATTGATCCGGCAGCAGTACCTTTTGCTAAAGATTTAAAAGATGTTGAAGGGCTCAAGGAGGGAGCTAGTCTACTCGAAGTGGTAAAACTGCATGCCCCAGCATTAAAAATTGCCGGGCTGATCTTTTAGGGCATGAAAAGCCTTAGTGTTACCTGATGACCTTAAAAATCATGCTTTAGTATATCTGAAGTGCACACTTTATCATGTGTTTGTGAGAATATACTGAAATCTAATAATTTCTCCAGGTGAAAAAGCTAAAGCCTCATGTGCTTCTTGGGTTGTCTGGAGTTGGCGGTATATTTAATGAGGAGGTAAGTGCTTAATTTAAGCTCCATGTCTTTTTTCCAACCAACTAGTAGAATTACTTGTTGTGGAGAAAACTGTTAAACCATTGGTTCTACACAATTTCATGAATTTCTTGTCTAATATTTTAAATGTTTACATATTACTTCTTGTTATATAATATATATAATAACTGAATGTTGTATACTAAAACGGCTTCTTGTGTATTTTAGTTCAAATTTTAAGAGCTTTTATTTTCATTTGTTCAATGGCATTGTAATCACGCAAATTGGGGATTTTGGAACCTTTGGAAATTTGTTATTGGCATTGAGTTGCATAAGCAAAGCAAATGTATTACATTTCTTTGTATTACACCATTACGGAATATCTTGATTAGTCCTGGTACATTTTTTTTACTTGTTTCCTTACAATTTTTTAAATGGTATGTCAAATCAGGTGCTCAAAGCCATGCGAGAATCTGATTCTCCTAAACCTGCTATTTTTGCCATGTCAAACCCCACCATGAATGGTTTGTTTTTGCATATCTCGTCAATCTAACAACTTCTAATGCTTCTAGTTTTCCATTAACGCCATCTCATTCTCTGTAACAGCTGAATGCACTGCTGCTGACGCCTTTAAATATGCTGGAGAAAATATTGTTTTTGGAAGTGGAAGTCCATTTGAAAATGTTGATCTTGGTATTTTGTTTTATTTCTTAGTCATTTTTTACTCAAATGTCTCAAATTGATATTTTTTAATATGGAAAATCAAAGTGTTGATCATACAAGTATGCCAAACCATGCTGGTGCGGTGGGTGCGACTATATTTTTTTTTTCTAAAATTTAGTTGATTTTGCGTACCATACAAATTTCCATTTTGTACAACTTACTTTATATTGTTTCACTATGTGTTTGTGTTTTCAGGCAATGGAAAAGTAGGGCATGTAAATCAAGCAAATAACATGTACCTGTTTCCGGGGTTTGTTTTTCCTTCCTGATTTCACTCTCCATCTGAGATTGTGTCAACTAGTTTTAAATGCCTGATATCAATATATACGTCTCTTCCCTGATCTCAGGATTGGGTTGGGAGCTCTTGTTTCTGGTGCGCGTATTATAACAGATGATATGTTGCTAGCAGCTTCTGAATGGTATGGTTGGACATCAACAATTTTTTGCTTGTTATTGTTCTTGCCTTGGAATAGTCGTAGTCTAAATTAAGAGAATAGAGTCAATGCTGGAAAAGCTTGAAAAATGTTGTATATTATTGCCATATGACAAAAACTGTTTTTTGGTCATGATTTTGTTAAACAAATATAAGCTTCCAGCAAGAAATAGGGCAAAAAACTTGAAGTTCCCTCATGCGGGCCAGTGGTTTAGAACTTAGATTCTATCTTTTTGATATTTGTTTCCATTGTTATGAACACTTGGTAATATTTGGAGAAAAGCTTGTAGGAGTTAAATATTAGTTTGAGTATCCTGCATAATTGTTCATTGTGTCAACATTTTGATAGAAATTATGGTAGCTTAGAAGTGTGCATTTCATGTTCAATCAAGTAACTTTTTGTAGATTAAAGTAAATAGAGCACCCATGAATTCAATATCTCACCTTCCAAAACATCATACTGGCCCTATTATTGCAACTCTAACCTGCTCTGCTTTTTATGAGTTGTTTTTGCTTGAAGATTATTTTCTTTACTCCATGAAGTGCTGACTAGATTTTATTTTTACAGCCTTGCTTCTTACATGACAGATGAAGAAATTCAGAAAGGGATATTATATCCATCCATTAATAGGTAATACATCATCTGTACTAACAATCTCTCTTTATGGCCTCTAGCTATGGAACCTTTAGGTGTGGGGAACTAGCACTCCAATTTAGGAAACATGATTTGCTAGTATATGCGCAGAAGTAGTAACTTCCCAATAGGGATCGTGTTTTCCATGAGATAGTAACATTTTTTCCGTTCACACAACCATAATTTTTGCAAAATATATAACTTTAAGAGTTTAAGCACCCAATATCAAGTCCTTATAGTGTAATTGGCCTTAGTATTCTCAATGGCAAAACAGTTTACGATTTATGGAAGAAAAAGTTACTTTTAAATTCCTGATGGGGCAACATATGTTTCGTGGTTGTTTGTTTGCAAATTGTATCATTGTAGTTGATATGTGGCTTTTATTATTTTTTTTTTTTTGTCTTCTGTAACCATTCAGTACAAATTTGTGCATGATACAGTATCCGAGACATTACTGCTGAGGTTGGTGCTGCTGTTTTGAGAGCAGCTGTTGCTGAAGATCTGGCAGAAGGCCATTGTAATGTCGGCCCAAGAGAGCTCAAGCTCATGTCAAAAGTAAGTCAAAGGATAAATGGAATTGAATCGAAAAATATCTAATAACCATCATGAAAAAAAGCAAAATTTTTTTGACATTTATGCTTTTCAAGGAAATAAATCGAGCAAAAAAAAAAAACTATATTGGACACGAATTGAAATATGCTAAGAAGCATTTGAGAGAAAAACGTGAGGAAATTGTTCTGTTGGCTTAACACATTTATGTGGATGTGTAGCCTTTCATTGTGTACAATTTCTACGAGAACAATGTAATAATTTGAAGAGCTTGTAATTTCTCATTACTTATCGATTTCTGTATGCAGGAGGAGACGGTGGAATACGTGAGAAGAAATATGTGGTTTCCAATTTATAGCCCCCTTGTTCATGAGAAATGAGAGGCTCATTTGACTTTTTACCATTTTGTATTTTTAGGAATTTATTCATCTGCAGACTTGAGTCACTTGACCTTCGTCTTAGCAGAAAATTACATATTACTTGTTATTCTTTTTGTTAAATGCTCCATGATTTCATAATTTGCAATAACTTAAACTAGTAGAAAAGCAAGCCATGAACAGGATTTGATAAATTCATCCTTCCTTTTCTTGTTCAGCTCATTCGCTTGAGCTAACTTGTCGGCCCCAAAGTTTATTTATTATATATATTTTTGTTTACTATTTTTTAAATTGACAAATGAGAATAAAAAGTAAATCTATACTGATAGACACTCTGCAGATAGCTTAGCAGTTGCCAGCGGAACCTTGAGTTTATTATTTTTGAAGTAATTATTAGTAATTGACATTCTCTCTTCTCAATCTTATTTATATGAATTTCTCCCGATAAATATTTGCAGTTATCAATTGGGCTGTCACTGTTTTTTTTCCCCATTATTTGGCTATTACTGTTAATCTGAACTAATAGTAAATAAAAACAAAGTAATGTTTTTTCAAAATAAATTATAGCAAACACCTTGTCTAATTACTAAAAGCGCATTGGATATTCTCTACCCTCAACCTGATTCTGATTTACTAAATTATTACTAAAAATGGACTAACCGTTAAAACTTGGCTACCTGAGATTGTGATAACTGATAAATACTGAAGACATATTCAGGAGATGTTAAATGATCTTTTGTAATTTGTTGCATAGATCTGAACGCTAAATCCAAAATTCACTTTTGTCATTATCTTTCAAGTGCAGGCTATACCATCACAAACATCTATATCGCCCCCCTAAGGCTATCTCTTAGCTTTATTCCCTCCCTCCAATTATACACCACGACCAAAAACACACAAAAATACCCTTAACTTCATCATTAATCACCCATGGCGGAAGCACCAAAAAGGTTCTTTTCTTTTCTTATTTTTCATTCTTCTTTTTCCAGTTATCATTTTCAGTATATAGGCAGGTTTTTGAATTCTACAATCCTAAATTCCATATCTTTGTTTGAGGTGTGCAGTGGTTACAGGAGCAAACAAGGGCATAGGAATTGAAATATGCAGGCAGCTGGCATCTAATGACATTGTTGTAGTTTTAACTGCCAGAGATGAAAATAAAGGCCTTGAAGCTATCAAAAACCTTAAAACACTCTGGTCTTTCTGACCATCTTTTGGTTTTTCATCCGCTTGATGTTTTAGATCAAACCAGTATTGCTTCTCTTGCAAATTTTGTCAAAAACCAGTTCGGGAAACTCGACATTTTGGTAGCACCATATTTTCCATTGAATCTTGAAGTTCATTTTATTTTGTCATCTTATATCTGTATTCATCTAGTGAAACCTAGTGCAGGTGAACAATGCCGCCATTAGTGGAGCAGAGCTAGACCATCAACTACTTAAAAGAGCCCTTGAGACTTTGCGGTGATTGGGTAACAAAAATGTTTTATTTTCTATATGATCCAAGTTTGAGGTCTTTGAAGTTCAATCAAATAAAAAAGAAATTTATTTATCATAGGCTATTAAACATCAATTATATGCGATTCTTTGGTGTTGTTATTTATTAGCTTTGTTAATTTCTGGTGCTTTGTGAGTTTGCTGGTTTCTGTTGTTATTTTGTTACAGTTTATGTTATGTATAAATGACCTGTAACTGTAGAGCTTAATCACAGACTGAGAGAACCATAACAATACATATTCCAAATTTTATGATGGAATTGTACTTTAAACAGCCAGATGAACAAGCCAATTGGGACGAAATTGCAACTCAAAATTTGGAGCTTGTAGAAAAGTGTCTAAAAACAAACTACTATTGTTTGAAAGGAATGGTTGAAGCATTTGCTCCACTTCTGCATTTATCTGATTCGCCAAGGATTGTTAATGTTTCTTCATTGTTGGGATCACTACAGGGGTCGAAATCGAAACTGCTTTCATAAATATCAATACTTTGTATATCTCTTCCCGTAAACTAATTCTCATTTCCATCTTCATTCTTGTTGTTTTACAGTATATTCCGAACGAATGGGCGAAAGGATTGCTGAGTGACGTTGAGGGACTTACTGAAGAAAGAATAGATGAAGTTGTGAATGAATTTATCAAGGACTTCAAGGATAGTTTGCTAGAAAAGAAAGGATGGCCAACTCATTTCTCTGCCTATACTATTGCAAAAGCCACGATGAATGCCTACACGAGAATTTTAGCAAGGAAGTACCCGAATTTCGTTGTTAATTCTGTTAGTCCTGGCTTTTGCAGGACAGACATTACCACCAATCTTGGCACTTTGAGTTCAGCTGAAGGAGCAGAAAATATAGTGAGAATGCCGCTTTTACCTAAAGAAGATGCACCTTCTGGCAGTTTCTTCATAGAAAAACAGATGGTTGTTTTCTAAATGCAACGTTGTTGCTGTTACAAGCTTTTAATTTATTTATCTACCTAGTAAGACATACATTTGTTGAATTCATTCCAATACTTCTGGGTATTTATACATTTTTTTATATTAAATTTCTTGCCTTTTTTATTCCATATTTTATATTATCCATAATATTATATTATTTTTTTTTATTTTTAGCATATATAATCATAAATCTGCTGTTACACACCTCGATTTTGATAGTTTTACAAATGGGTTGGACTTTATTGGTATTAAGATAAAGATCCCTGTTAGTCGAAGTTTATGGAGTATGCTGTAATTTTTTATAGTGGTGGATTTTCAAAATTGTTAGTTGAAAGAATCAAAACTACAAGTTGTAACATTTTATCAGTGTGTCTTTATTATGTTTTTTTTTCTTGCTTAGATGACAAGTTTATGTCTCTCCCCCAATATGACGAGTTTTGTTTTTCTGGTGGTGGTATGATATCTTGTTTGATGTATATAGTTTTTTTACTCATGTATCAGTTTATGTCTCTTCCCCAATTTCTCTGTTGATGATAAAATATCTTATTTGATGTATATAATTTTTTTCGCTCACATGCTGTCAATATTAATGCTAATATTCCTCTTTCTTAAAATAATTTGAGCTGGGTTTGGGTCCGCTAGTCAACTATTAAAAAACAAGAGATATTGAGAAGTTGCTGAAGAGATAACTGGAGATGTATAATTATCCTGCTTAGAACGTTAAATCCTCATTATTTTTATTTATTTTCTTTCAATAGCAAATTACCACCACAAACATCTTAGCCGCCTCCCTTTAGCTGTAACTTTTGTTAGAAAAAGAGTTGGGATATTTATATAAATACTTATAAAGAGAAAGAATACAATAAAAGAAATATTGGTAACTTGAAATACAATTATATGAACATCGTAATATTAAATATAAAATAACGAAATACAGAAATAAATCTTTTATTTGGAACAAGAAGACTCTGTTGAGGTTCGAGTCGATTTCCTTAAGATAAATTTTCTCCTTGGTATGGTAAACTGTCTCCCAGGATACAACAACAAACATTAGGCGAACTCAACTGAATGTAAAATACTATCACCAAAATACCGAATAACTAAGAACTTTTTCAGAATTTGAAAGAGAATTTATTTTTTTTTCTCTGAGGTGTATTGAATAAGGAAAAATGAAACCTATTTATAGAAAAACTCAATGATACAAACAGTAAATAATAGAAAACATAAGGTCCCGCGCATAGTATTGCATAGTAGCCATCAATAATTTGTTGCAGTAATAGGCGGCTGAATTCAATAATTTTCTTTTAAAATAATAATTCAACAATCCCCCACATAAAAGAAAATAGAACGACAAACTTGATTTGGTGATATCATTATACAATTAATATTTGCATAGGATATGTGGACTACAAGCCTTGAACCTTCCCTTCTGAAAGTATTTTTACTTTATTATCTGACTAGTAGACGCGATGTCCTTGAACTATTCTGACTTTTTATGTAAATGATGATATACCTCACACAAATATTAATTCTAACTCAGTTTTGGTTCTCATGGTTATGTTCGTATGGTCATTAACATCTCCTGGTTCTGCAAGAATTTAAGATAACTAAGCCCCATTAGTTTCTTTTGACGCGACCCCACTTCACTCTCACATAGGTAATCTCTTTTACTACGGTATTGTTGCACAAGAATCATTAAAAGCATTTTCATTGCTTACCCTTAACCCATTTTATCACTGTTTACATCATAAGAATGGATACAGGGTTACCCTCACAGTGACCTCACAAGGTCTATGCAATTAGGTTATCCCATTGAACCAATATCTTGGGATCTCCAGTCAAATTTGGTTGGGGTTTCCTTCACATAACGCCTTATATATTCATGGGCTTTAGTCCCATTCCTCTAGATGTCTTTTCAACTTGATCTCTGTTTAACCATTTGGTTAGCAGATCCTCTAAGTTATCCTTTGATCCTACAAAATCAATAGAGATAACTCCAATTGAGATCAGTTGTCTAACGGTATTATGTCGATGACGCATGTGTCTCGACTTATCGTTATACATTACATTTTGTGCTCTTTTAATCACTGCTTGATTATCGCAATGTATACATATTGCGGGCACAGGCTTAGGCTATTCAGGAATATCCTCTAAGAAGTTTCGTAGCCATTCGATTTCTTCTCCCATTTTATCCAAGGCTACAAACTCAGCTTCCATTATGGAACGAGTTATAGTTTTTTGCCTTAAGGATTTCTATGAAACTACGCCTCCTCCTAGAGTGAACACATATCCACTTGTACCTTTAGAATTCTTAATGTCAGCTATCCAGCTAGCATCAAAATATGCTTCAAGTACAGCAGGTTCTCTCGTATAGTGTAGTACATAATTACGAGTATATCGTAAATACCTTAGTATTCTCATTATAGCGTTCCAATGACATTTACTAGGATTACTCGTAAATCTGCTTAAACTACTTACAGTATAAGCGATGTCAGGCCTTGTACAACTTGTAAGGTACATTAGACTACCTATAACCCTTGCATATTCCACTTGGTCTATGCATTCACCTTTGTTCTTGGATAGATGTAGACTGATATCTAACGGTGTTTTGGCTATACCAAAATCACCTTTGTTAAACTTGTCTAGTATCTTATCCACATAGTGTGATTGCGTTAATATGAGATCTTAAGGTGAACGTTTAACTTGGATGCCTAAAATTACATCCGTTAGTCCCATATCTTTCATGTCAAATCTTGAATTTAACATATTTTTGGTAGTTTTTACCATCTTGTCATTACTTCCAACAATGAGTATGTCATTAACGTACAAACATTAAATAACATATCCATCGTTTGTAGTTTTGACATATATACATTTATCACACTCATTTATGCGATAACCACTGGTTATCATGACATCATCAAATTTCTTATGCCATTGTTTTGGTGCTTGCTTTAAACCATATAAAGATTTCACATATACTTTCTTTTCTTGACCTGGAACTACACAACCCTCAGGTTGTTCCATATAGATTTCTTCTTCAAGATCTCCATTAAGAAAAACAGTTTTCACATCCATTTGATATACTTCAAGATTTCGCAAAGCAGCAATTGCAAGTATCATCCTAATAGAGGTTATTCTCGACACAGGAGAATAAGTGTCAAAGTAGTCAATGCCTTCTTTTTATTTATAACCTTTTATGACTAAACGAGCCTTGTACTTATCTGTTGATCCATCAATTTTTAGCTTACGTTTGAAAATCCATGTAGAACTTAGTGGCTTTGTTCCCGGACGAAGTTTCATTATTTCCCATGTATGATTTTGTAATATGGAATTATTTTCACTCCTTATTGCTTCTTTCCATAAAGGACTTTTCGTGGAGCTTATAGCGTCTTTTTATGTTTGAGGTTCCGCTTCAACCATATATTTTAAGAAGTTTGGACCATATGACTTTTCGATCATTTTCCTTTTACTTCTTCTAGGTTCTACCTCATGATCAATCTCATTCTCTTCTTGAGAATTTTGATCATCTTCTTCAACTACTGATGGGAGATTATCAGTGTTTTGTTGATAAACTTCACAATTACTTTCAATAAGTTCATGAGATCTTTTAAATCCCGAATTGTCATTTATTTCCTTACATGGAAACACGTCTTTAAAAAATGAAGCATCCTTTGATTCTATCAAAGTATTCTTGTGTATTTCAGGATTTTTAGATTTATACACAAAGAACCTATATGCATTACTATTCTCAGCATATCCAATGAAAACACAATCCACCGTTTTTGGACCTATTCTCATTCGTTTAGGCAATGGAGTCATTCCTTTGCAAGACACCCCCACACTTTCATGTAATTATATGAAGGTTTTCTACCCTTCCATAATTCATATGGAGTTTTATCTTGTTTCTTACGTGGTATCTTATTCAAAAGATAGTTTGCTGACAAAACACCCTCACCCCATAAGTTTTGTGGCAAACCAGAACTGGTTAACATTGCATTCATCATCTCTTTAAGAATACGATTTTTGCGTTCAGCTACTCCATTTGATTGAGGAGAGTACGGTGGTGTTACTTCATGAATAATTCCATTTAGGGAGCAAAACTCACCAAATGGTGCGATATATTCACCACCACGATCACTTCTAACCTTCTTAATTTTCTTATTAAGTTGATTTTCTACTTCTTGCTTATAGAGAATAAATTTCTCTATAGCTTCATCTTCGCTTTTAAGCAAATATACATACCAATACTTTGTGCTATCATCAATGAAGGTAATACAATGTTTATTTCCTCCCCTTGATTGAATAAATTTCAAGTCACAAATATCGGTATGTATTAAATCAAGTGGTTCTGAGTTTCTTTCAATAGATTTAAAGGAAGATCTTGTCAATTTTGTTTCAGCACAAGTTTCACATTTATGTATTTTATCAATATGAAATGTGGGTATATAATTCAAGTTAATTAAACGTCGTAACGTATCAAAATTAACATGTCCAAGTCTACTATGCCACAAATTAGAAGACTCAACCATATAAGCAGAAACGTTGTTCTTATTTATATTAATAGAACCATGCTTACAAGAGATACAATTGAATTTGAACATTCCATTACATTCATATCCCTTTCCCACATACATATCCCCTTTGGACAAAATGAATTTCTGAGATTCAAATACCATCTTGAATCCATGTGCGCTCAAGAGGCTCCCAGAAATAAGATTCTTCTTGATGTTTGGAACATACAAGACATTTTGTAGTTTGACTTCTTTGTCGGAAGTCATTTTCAGAATCATAATTCCGTGTCCTTTCACTTTGGAAGTAGCAGAATTTCCCATGAAAAGTTTCTCCCCATTCTCGACAAGAGTCAATCCAGCAAAAGACTCCTTGTTGCAACATATATGCCGGGTAGCGCCAGTGTCAAGCCACCATTCTCTAGGGTTCGAGTCAACCATATTGACTTCAGAAATTACTGCGCAGAGATCGATGTCAGATACGTCTTGTGTAATTCCATTCACAACATTCACTTCTTTCTTGTCGATCCTTTTCAGAATTCTACAGTCAGAAGATTTGTATCCCGTCTTATGACAATTGAAGCATTTTCCATTAAACTTCTGTTTCTTGTTAATGCCTCCTTTCAGTCCCATTTTGGACTTGGGTTTACCAGGTTGCTTGCCCTTTTTGGAGTTCTTGTGGACCTCCACCATGTTAGCCTTTGCCATAGCTTGATTAGCAAAAAATTTTCTTTCTAATCTTCTATTGTCCTCCTCAATGCGTAGGTGAACAATGAGATCCTCAACGGAAATTTCCTTTCGCTTATGTTTGAGATAAGCTTTGAAATCTTTCTAACTTTGTGGCAATTTTTCAATAATTGCAGCAGCTTGAAATGGTTCACTTGTACCCATTTTCTCAGCTTCCATTGCATGGATCAAAAGTTGAAGTTCCTGCACTTGATTTACAAAATTTTTGAATCATTCATTTTAAAATCTAGGAATTGATGAACTAAGTATTTCTTAGCGCCAGCATCGTAACTTCGATATTTTCTATCGAGAGATTCCCATAGTTCCTTAGCAATAAGCTTCACACTATATACTTCATATAGTTCAGGAATTAAACCATTAAGAATATGGTTTCTGTAGAGGAAATCAGAATAATTCCAAACATCAACAACAGATTTAACAGAATGATCAACAACTCCTTCTGGTACAACAGGAGGATCTTCCTTCACAAATCTGTCAAAATGTATGATAGTCAAGTAGAAAAACATTTTTGGTTGCTAGACCTTGAAATTCACACCACTGAATTTTTCTGGTCTTTCTGGTACAGTAATAAGCCCACAATTCGAAAATCCATTTAGTACATAACCATTAGGACTAAATTGTTCATTTTGGTTATATTGATTATAAAAGTTTCCAGTTTCATTTCCTCGAAGAGGACCGGAACTTGTAGATCCAGCAGATGGCCCAGAACCAACAAGGCCAAAAGTAGTTGGTCCACCAACAAGTACAGATGCAACCGGTGTTGTACTAACAGGCACTGAACCAATTGGATCATATTGTCCATTTTGGTTTTGCTCATTCTGATTTTAAGCAATTTCATCATTCTGTGGGATCTGATCAGCCATGATAATTTCTAAAATTTTCCAAACAAACCAAGTTAGAACAATTTCAGAATAACAATAACAATTATTAGTATAAGAAAAATAAATTGTACGTACACCAAATAAAATTATTATTATTGTTATATTATTATTATTATTCTTTATTTATTTATATTTCTTAACTTATCTTTTAATAGTTGTCCAAATTAAGTCCAATTAAAATATTGTCCAAAATAAGTCAAAAACTTTTGTCTAAAATAAGTCCAATACTTTTGTCCAAAATTAAGGTATTCCAATATTACAGTAATCCAAGTCACGGTACTCCAAGTCATGGTATCCTGTTCGTCTCTTTTAAGAATATAAACTTAAAAAAAGTAAAATCTGTCTTAAGACTGTTAGAAAAAGAGATGAGGATACTTATATAATATCTTATAAAGAGAAATAATACAATAAAGGAAATATTAGTAACTTGAAATACAATTATATGAACCGTAATATTAAATATAAAATAATGAAATACCGAAATAAACCTTTTACTTGGAACAAGAGGATTCTGTTGAGTCTTAAGTCGATTTCCTTAAAACAGATTTTCCCCTTTGTATGGCAAACTGTTTCACAGGATACAACAACAGACGTTGGGCGAACTCTACTGAGTGTATAATACTATCACCGAATACCTTAAAACTAAGAACTTAGAGAGAATTTGAAAGAGATTTTATTTCTTATCTCTGAGGTGTATTGAATAAGGAAAAATGAAACCTATTTATAGGAAAATTCAATGGCAAAAACCGTAAATAATAGGAAACATAAGGACCTGCGCATAGTACTGCATAGTGTTACATAGTAGGATTGGGTCCCGCGCATAGTATTGCATAATAACCGTCGCACAGTAACTGGCGACTACCATCAATAATTCTGGCTGGCGGCTATATCTTTTAATATTTAACATTTTGTTCTTAAACATACCCGATCGAAACCATGAAAACAATTATCTCATATTTTTATACCAAAAATTGCATCATAAATATTTAAACTCTCCCCTTTATAATAAATGTAGTTTAAAGTTTTTTTTTCAATATTAATATTACATTAATTAAGAAAACAAAAAAACTTATTTACCCTGTAACAATTATCCTTTTGATTTATTCATTTCATCATTTTCAATGCACATTATACGAGAGTAAAATGGATAAAATATGTACACTAAATTTGAAATGATACATGTTCAAAAATATTTCCAAGAGTGTAAAAAAAACACTTATTAAAGGAGGGAATACTAATTTGTGAATCCGTTCAACAAGCATTTTTAATCGAGCTCTTGATAGGGAGCTTTAGTTTGCTCAACTTCTGACTATTTATTTACTAAATCCAAAATTATGTTAAGCAAAGGCTAACTTAAAATCCGAACTACTACATAATTTATCGAGCTTGATACCGACCCGTTTACTGCGCTTTCAACACTCATCAAACGATGTCGTTTTGGAAGGTACTGCTATAAGGACAAAAACTACACAGTTGTAAATTAGTTGGTTGGCGTCAATTGAAAACAGATAACTTGATAAGCCCGATGTACACTTTAGCCTCCCAAATCTGCGGCCAAATCGCCGCCGTCTTCTCCAACTCCACCGCTCCCTACCCGCCGCCACTCGACGTCCTCGTCGACTCAATCTCCGCCACCGCCAGCAACGGCGGGCGCATCTTCCTGTACGGCGTCGGCCGAGAAGGACTCATGGTGAAAGGATTCTGCATGAGACTATCTCACCTCGGGCTCTCAACTCACCTGGTGTTCGACATGACGACTCCGCCGATTTCCGCCGCGGATCTGCTGATCGCGTCCGCCGGGCCGGGAGGATTCGCGACGGTGGACGCGCTGTGCTCGGTGGCCAGATCGGAGCGAGCGAGCGTTGTTGTGGTGACTGCTCAGCCGGAGACCGGATCGGCCGTGAAGCATGCGAGCGGTGTTTGCTACGTGCCGGCGAAGACGATGGCGAACGACGGCGGTGGGGAAGGGGAGGCGGCGGAGGCGAGGGAGGTTTTGCCGATGGGGAGTGTTTATGAAGGAGCTCTGTTTGTTTTGTTTGAAACGGCGGTTTATAAATTAGGTGAAATTTTAGGGCAAAGCCCTCTTGAAATTCGCTCCCGCCATACAAATCTCGAATGAAATCTGAATTCACGTTATATTTCGATGTTTGTATATATGAATTCCGTGTTATTATATACGTGTTGTTTGGTATTTGCAACTATAAACTCAAATATACGATACAAATATATCGAAATTAAAATCAAAATCATCGGTAGATAGATTGATAAAAAAAAGTGTTTAATAAGCTTTTCGAGTACAAAAGTAGATTATAAAGCATTTAATTTAACAAACGGAGCGCTTAAATTTAAAATAAGTCTACGAAAAATCGTATAAAAAAACTCTTTCTCAAAGAGCCTACTTTTGCACTCGGGTTCGAACAAATTATGAAACGGGCTGAATTTTGATACCGCCAAGTATGATGCCACCTTTCCACCATGCGCTTTCGATTTCATACATACCGAATTCCAGAATTCCATCATCTTCATCGTTTTCTTCGATAACGAACTCTCCACCGTTGATTTCATGCCATTTTTTATCATTGTTTTTCTCTCTGAAGGACTCGAGATTATAACTAGTTGGAATCTTGTCTTTGTCTTTGCCATTGAATTTGACCTTGAATTTGATTTCAACGGAATGCCAACCAAATGCATCATCTCTGAATTTAATCAAATACATTATCTTCATTTTTTGAGAATTTTTATTTTCAAAATCCAATTCGCTTCTTTTTATGGATATTTTTCCGGTTACTTCAATCCAATTCACTTGTAGCAACACTGCACCCTCTTTGAACCCAATAAATCTGAAATTTATGTTACTTGTGTTAAATTTAATCATCAATATGTTATTTTAAAAAATAACAATGAAATTGTAAAAAAAATTAATTACCTTGTGTCTTCATCAGAAAGTTGAATGAATTGCCAGAAACGGGGATCATTTCCCCATATAATATTCAGAGCCTTCACTCCTATCTTATAACCACTTTTACATTTTTCTTTAGACCCATCCTACACATAATATTAATATATATAAATTGCATTAAATTATTATTTCATTTTCGTAAATTTATCATAATGAATATTAATAATACACACATTTATGTACTATGGATTAATCACATATATGGATAAATACACCATATATAGTTTCGTAGTAGAAGTATGATGGGAAAATGAGATTAAACCAGATATTACATTTTTAATTAATAAAGATATAAACAAAGACACTAACTATTCTAATTTTATTTATAGAAACACATTATTGTTATTTTTTATGGACAAGAGAAGAAATTTAGGAAGAAAAAATATGAAGACTTACACTTTTCCAATGAGGGTTATGGATTGCACTTCTTTTGTCACCATAATCTTCCATTTTCTTGCTTCAAAGTGTTTTAATTAATCTTATATATAGTTGCCACTTTCACTTTTGTCACCTATAATATACCTATACCAATTTATATTAAAACTTTATTCTTTTAAGCTTATAATTAGATATATTGAATCTAACTGAACTTATTTTAGTGTAAAACTATGCCATGCTAAGCCGAATTAAACTAACTAAATTGTAAATAAATGAAAAGAATAAGGATTGCATGTACATTTTCGTAACTTTTTCAGCGTCTATATTTTATCTTAGTTCCAAAGTATTTGAATGTGATTATTAAACAATTTTTTCAATTTGTCTCAGATACGAATGTTAACAATAATGATAAAGAAATTATCGACAATAAATAATAACCACAACAAACATTTTTAATAGAGCTAAACAAAAATTATAAATATAAAAATTGTAAAAGTGATAAGTAACTTGTATTTAACTCTTTCTTTCTTTATCTTTTTACTTGGGTAGCGAGGAATTTTATATGCCTGATTGAAGATGAGACATTTATAATATAAAATTTGCAAAATTAACATACGTGATGACATAATATTCAGTAATAAAATATTCAACTAAGTGGATTAATATATCATGTGAATAAACTTCTAGAAATTACTGATAGTTATTCCGAATCCTGATTTTCAGTTCACAAATCAAAGACTCGAAAACATAACTTAAAATGTAAATAAGGTCTCCAGTTATAAAGAAAAACTTGGATCTCATTTAACTCCCAAGTATAATTTTTCATAATATGTAGTAAATAATTGTTTGCATTTATCAATTATAATTAAAATTATTGTTAGTTATTATTAATTATTATCATTATTATTGTTATTCTACTCATTTGCGTAAAGCAACAAGAGAAATTAAAGGTTTCTTTAATAAAATAAATCACTCTTTAGCTTTTTTCCAATTTATCAAGGAAATAATATTCTTTCCTTTGTAATTAAGCCAAGATCTAACAAACTATTATTCCATTTTCTTTTCCTTTATCTCATTCCCATGATGTTTTAGGCTTCAGGGCAGTGTTATTGAAACCGTACCGTATTGGCCGGTTCAACCGGTAAAGCCGGGTACTGGCCAAGCATACGGTCGGTTTGAAGTACTTCACCTGTTTTGAAGAAAACCGCATCCTACCAGTTCATACCGTTAAAATACCGGTATATCACTAAACCGGTATTTAAAAAAAAGCTTTTCAAACTTTAGTTTAAAAGCTTCCCGTTCAAGTTCTTTGCTTTTATCGCTAAGTTTCCTATCAAAATCAAAATAAAAAAGTAAAAGTCTAGAATTGATAAAGATTTTTTTAGAATTAAATTTTGAAAATTTGTTAAGGATATTTATTATTTAAATACTACATTATTTTTTAAAAAAATTCATTAATCCGGTATTACCTCTTATAATATTGGTAATACCGGTCATACCACGTACCATTAACTTCACCGGTATAGTGTCCGGCACGGTATTGATAACATTACTTCAGGGTGACTTTTTTATTTTACATGGTTGCATGAATGTTAGGGTGTTAAAATGTTCATTGACAGATAAACACGATTCATGTAACACATTAATTTGATGAACTTATGAAGGTTAAATCTATGTTGGTTACTTCGTGTATTAATAAAAGTGCTGTATGTTACGAGTTGACTTGTGAAGGCATCTATGAGTCACTTTACACATAATAAATGTTTCAAAAACGGATAATGATACACGAACACGATTTACTTAACATGTAAATTTGACAAATCATATCGAGGTTTTGTGTTGAAATGTAATTAGCGCGTATGTTTAACTCATTCAATAAAATAAACATGTTAATATTCATTCATAAGTGATATCAAGGCCCATTAAAGCCTCAAGGC
>CATIWQ010283426.1:0-29104 GCA_949673415.1 Euphorbia schlechtendalii | reverse complement strand
TTTCTTCCACTTGAAAGAATTTATTTTGCTTAGACTTTTGATTTGCTTCTTATCATCTTGAGCTCTCTGCTCTGATTGGAGTCTTTGATTTTGGAAGATGTTTCTTTGCTCTGTTGTACTTGTACTCTGTTCTTCTCTTTTGATTGATTTTGTTCTCCCCATTTGAATAATTGAATAAAATTAAAAAGTTATATTTTAGAAAATTAAGAGGTTCACAAATTGCTGTAGTGAGGTAATGTGGTGTCCATAGTACAGAATTCCACTCGTCCATTTCTAAAGTTTAAATTAAGTACTCATTATTTCACTAGATAATTTTCCACCGGTGTTGAAATTCCAATACAATTTTGTATATATGCCCCTAAATTTTTATTATTTACTAATTTATGTTAGGCAAAATTATTATGTATGAAAATTTAAAATTTTTAAATTTATAAATATACCCCTAAATTTTTATTATTTATGCGTTTCCCTACGGTTTTCTAACTTATAATTATTAGAAATAACGTTTCTCCGTTTCCGTTTCAGTTTCCGTTTCCGTTTCCGTGCTACATAGATTGCACATCGCCTATTTCATAATGAATGATATTCCAAAGTAAGATGTCCAAAAATGCAAGCATCCACGTCTTTTCTTGTTCTCAATAACAATACTAAGTTAATAAAAAAATCCATAGTAGTCAAGGCGCCGAGGCGCACTCAAGGCGCGGGGGCTTTTTGGCCGCCTAGGCACACCTTGAGGCGCTCTAGGCGCAAAAATTAGCCTAAAACCCCTAAAGGCGCAAAGGCTCGCCCGAGAGTCTAGGCGCGCCTTTGACTACTATGAAAAAATCTATAAACACTATGTTGCAAATTAACTACTATTAACTAGTAACTAACCACATTAGAGGGCACATTACATTTCCTAAATATCATTTGTAAGGAAATGAAAGAAAAGATAAGACACTATTGAATGACTGAACAAGAACGGACAACAAAAAAAGTTCGGTAATGTAATTCCACTGATACTGCGACAAACTATATCTTCTCGTAATTGCTAAACAATGTAAATCACAGCATATTTGGACTCTAGTCTATACTATGAATTCTGTTTGTCTTTTTAAAGATATTTCCTTGACAATGCAGAACGCGCAAACCTGAGTTACAAAACATTGCTAGTCTTTCACAGACAATTTGAGTTCAAATATTAAAAACATAGTAGTCAAGGCGCCGAGGCGCACTCAAGGCGCAAGGTCACGCCTTGGAGCTAGGCGCGCCTTTAACTACTATGATTAAAAATGTTAAAAAACATTTAGTTTAGCATTACTACCCAATACATTTCAATAATTATTATGAACTCTTTATGGTAAACTGGTCATTTAATGTGTTACAAACGAACTCTTTTTAAATTTCAATATCAAAACATCTCAGTATCACATGATTGCATCAAATGGACACTTGACCAAGTACACGAAAGCAAAAAGAAACAAAACGTCCAGAAGGAGATTAAACATGATAAAAAAACCTATAAAAAACAGCTTGTTTCTAAGGCACACTTAGGCGTGCGCCCAAAGTACACAACCTTGAATAGTTTATGGCGAAGCGCGATATCTTGAGCCTCGCTTAACTATGTAGTTCTACCTAAGTTGTTAGGAAACTGAAAGTTGTTGATACATTCAAGAGCAAAAGGCATTAGGCACCTTTAGTGATAGATTTCTGCATACACAAAACCAAATATGACAATAATGTGGAGGCCCGAGCGAGGTGAGGTGCTAAATTTATAAAAAAAATACAATTATAACTCTACTTGTAAAATTAGCCATGTTATTCTGTCTGTATCCTTTTAGATTAAGTGGTTGGCTTGGATTCTAGTAACTAATAAAGAAAGGGGTAAACTTCAAATACATGCCTTGTGCTTTGACAATTTTGCAAAAAGATCCTTATGGAATTTTTTTTTTTTTTGCAAAAGAGTGCTCGTAGTTTCAAAAGTTACCAAAAAGAGGAAAAAAATATTTTTTCATTAAAACTAATAGTGTTACAGGAGGTATTTCAATCAATTCAACATTCTTATAATTTAACCATAATATTTAAAAATTATACATCAAAATTTGAGTAATTTCCGGTAATTCTTGTTTTCTTATGATTTTTTAAAAGTTATCATCACATTACATAGTTCTAAATTTTATTATAAGATGTATTGTATTTTTATTAACTAAGCTGTGAAATTTCAATTCAAAATGGACAAGAATACCCCTCTTCATGATGTAATTGAAAATTGTAGATCATCTTTTTGCTAACTTTTGAAACCACAAGCACCCTTTTGCGAAAAAAAATTCTACAATGACCTTTTTACAGAACAGCCTAACCACAAGTATGTTTTTTAAGTTTACCCTAAAGAAAGAGCTTGCAATTGGAAAGAGAAAATCACTCCAATAAATCTGATTTTCAATTTTCTTTCACATTTTAACTTGATTTTGGTAAATGAGAAATTCATTTACTCTTTCTCATTGTAATTCAATTATTTTAAAAGGAGAAATCACTCGCATATATCTCTGATTTCCTAGTCTATTTCTTTCCTATTATAATTCAGTTTTTTGAAAGGTGAAAATCACTCCTACATATTTGATTTTCAATTCCATTTTTCCTATTTTCATTTATTTTGACTGATTTAATGTCCTACTATCAAATCATGCCTGGCCAGAAGCCGCACCAGTCCAGCCAGCAGAGCGCCTTTAACATCACACATTCCAAGAGTACCCTTGAGTTCTCCCATAGAAAAAATGGAAGTTCAAAGCTTAATATACTATACATCAAATCTGAAACTAAAGGTATCTTAACAACTAGCAACACACATGCCTATTGCCGTAGCAAAAGCCAATCAGCAGTAGTAAAAAAACATTTTTTTAATCTAATCATATTCAATCAAGTTGAAGTATAAGAAAAGTAATAAAATCCTACTAGGCAAGCAACAAAGCATCATCCACCAAGAAATCCTACTTGACATGCAAAAATTAAGACCTAAGAGCCTAAAGTTGAGTATCAAGCTTCATGTTTATGACCACGAAATGGTATCAAAACGCCAACGCAAACAAAAACTCTCAAATCAACAGCTAAAATACCTAAAATTCATCCACAATTCAGCTACAAAATATGCAAGTGAAGGTTGTTACTGTAAGTAATACTGTTAGCTGCAAAACCACATAATCCCCAACAAACTCTTCATAACATCTGAGGATTTAGAGGCCATAGAGATTACCTTACTAGTGTGTTTGGAAGCCCAAAATTTGAAGGAATTCAATTCAACTTATATAGAAAAGTTGTGTGTATGTAAAATGTGTTTAATTTAACTGAATTCCTTCAAATTTAAGTATACAAACACAACCTACAAGTTACAACCCCACATGTACCTGAGCCAAAATCAATCAAATGAAACACTCATTCTAATTGGTACTAAATCAACGGAATAGAACCTAAAAAAGTAACTCGGAAAACAAAAACATAGCCCGAGTCAAAGAATCATATACTTTATAAAGCACAAGGAAAGCGTCAATTCAATAAAAAAAATTCAGTCCAAATTTTAAGCTATAAGTCAAGATAAGGGTATTGGCAAAGATCTAACGGAAGATCCAATAAAAAATTTTAAAAAACAAGGAATAAAAAAAAACAAATACCTCAATCGTCCAGATGAAGAAATCAAGAGGCTCAGGCGGCCTTTCTTTACTCATATCCGGCATACAAAATTGCCCAAATAATCGAATCTTGAAAGCGAAAAAGGAATTCAGTGAACAGGGGGAAATTCAAGGAAATAACAACATAAAGAAGAGGGAATTGAAAGAGGGGGTAGGAAGAATAAATGGATGTGTATCTTTTTGTTCATTAGTTTTTAGGGAAACAACCAGAAAACGAAAGGAAAGAAAAAGATCAAAGTAACTGAAGTGTGGAAATTCAGGAAGTGAACTTTATTTCCCGTACATTAGATTAGATTAGAAAAGAAAAATGAAATAATAATAATAATAATAATAATAATAATAATAATAAGAAGTAAATGTTGATTAGAAAGAGCAGAAGAGAAAAGTGAGGGGACAATACAGACTTCTGATCTGATTGGATTTTGGCATTTTTTTATTGGGTAAATTGAAAAAAAAAAATGTTTAATGTGATTTACAACTTTTTTATTTCGAATCTTAAAGGAGAATTAAGATTTCTTTTCGTTAGCAGATAAGAAATTTTTTACTATCCCCGTGAAAAATGATGACGTGTTAAAGTGCAATGTAAGAAAATTCAATATTTCTTCTTCAACCTAGTATAACCCTAATCCCAAATAATCTTTTATCCTCCCTGCACTCCGTCGTCGTCCTGTTTCCACCACCAATACCTTCTTGAATTGTTCTTCTTCCGCCATCAACGATATCCTCTCCATTATCAACACTAAAGTTATCCAATCCAACCCCTGAAACAGTCGCTTTATCAAAGCCCATGTCCAGAGACACAACAACATCCATCTCCGGTGAAGAATCTGAACCTAAAACCCTAACTGCAAAACTCTCCGGAGATCGATCAACGCCGGTAGTGCTATCCTCGTATCCAATCGCCACACTCTCCGACTCCTCCAAGATCGATCTATTATCCTCTCCGATTGCAAATCCTTCCTTCTTCTCCACAACATTATCCTCTGTCTTCAATCTTGCAAGTCCGAAATAATATGGTTGCGTGGATTGAAATTGAATTTGTAAGCTCCATGAGTAGAATTACTAGCTGGGTGTGAACTCCTCTTTTTACTGATAAGATGATTGTAAATAAAGAACGGTTGACATTTGCTAGACTTTGTGTTCAAATAGAGGTGGAGAAAGCTTTGCCTAAGACTATGCCGATCAAGGGGGCTAAAAAAATGCTTACTCAGCAGAGAGTGGAATATGAGTGGGTGCCCATTTGGTGTAAAGTTAGGGCTTGAAGAAGCCTAAAGTTAGGACTGAGTGGGTTGCCCAGAATGAGAAAGGGGGGCTGATTCTGGACAGGACATCAATTTTATGTAGACAACTGGTTCCAACCTTAGAACGACTCGAGATGCTAAGCGAGGTATGCTTTGAATAAGTCATTATTTGGAGCCATTCATGTTATGAAAATGAGATCATGGGATAACAAATGAATTATTATTTTTTTTGTAAATTGTAGGATAAAGTTAGGCTTTCACTGAAAGTGTTCCGAAGATTAGTGATATCTCTGAAAGAGATGGCAATCCAAAAACTTAAGTTGTGAGATGGCAGGAATAAACGGTTAGTTATTTTGTTGTCCATGGAGTTTTTGGATGGAATCGGATTAGAATTAGTTTTGGATTCCGTATTACAATCTTGAGAGAAGAGCTGAGGGTGAGGGGAAGTTTTTCATAGCTGAATTTGAGAGAAGAGCTTGGTTGAGATGGTTTAATGGTGGAATTGGGGAAAATCATATTTGTTAGGGTTTGTCTAAAAAGAAGAACAAAGATTGGATTTTCCTAAATTTGTCCTTTGTCATGTCATCATTTTTTACGACGTTAGTAAAAAATTCCTTAATTGCTAACGGAAAGAAATAACAGATCCCTTTTTGAGACTCGAAATATCACAAGAATCATTTTGAAAACAGTCCAGACTACAAGGTACTTTTTTTTTTTTTTTTACCCTTTCTTATTTCTCTCTTCCACTTACGCGTTTTCAATGTTTTAAAAAGTGAAAGGTCTTTCGAAAACTACGAGGGAATAAATCAGGACTTTGTTAGGGATTAATCAAATGTGTTTATTAATTTTTTATTAATTATTAAATATATTAAAGTTATAAATTTAATTAAAATTTAAATTATAATATAAAATATTATAAATAATAAACAGATAAAAAATTAAAAAACATAGATATTTGTTAATTATTATCTAAGAGAAAAAATTCATTATAAAATATATTTTTTTCTGAAAATGTTGGGTATCGAACCCATGACCTATCACCTTCATTCTGAGAAGTGTATCAATTGAACTACACTCAATTGATATTTTTTATAAATGTTTTTTATTTGATTTGTGGTACCGTATAGTAAAGTTCATATTATTTTGTGGGTTAGGTTAGATTATTTTTCATTTTGAGACTCAAAAAGATATATTGGAATACTTTGATGTGTATTATTGTACTAATTAAACAACTTTTCATGGATTAAACAAATTCGACTATAATTATCTTAAGTATCTTGAAAATTAGCGTTTAGGCGGAAAAAAATCGAACGAGGCGGTGCCTAAGTGGCAATAAATCATCCAAGGACCTGATAGCATTCTAGGAATGAAAAGTCGGGTAACGACTCCAAATAGCGCCTAGGCGGGGATTGTGAGGTCCTAGACGGGGAATTTTAAAACAGATGTTTTCCGTAAGTGCTTTTATTTTGATATATGGTATCTCAAAATTTTTATTTTTTTTACTGTTAGGTTAAATTTTTTCTCGTTTTGAGATTCAAAACAAGACTTCTTTACTAAAACCTCATTGATGTGTATTAGTTTTATCAACCATGTTTTATGGGTTAAACAAATTGAAGTATAATTATTATAAATATCAATATCCTTAAAAATTGCTCATAGGCTCCGTCTAGATAATAAAAATCCGACAAGGCTGTACTTAGGCGGAAAAAATTGGATTAGGTGGTGCCTAGACGGACCAATGGCATAGTAGCGCTCTGGGAACGAAAAGTCGAGCAGTGACCATCAACAAAATAATTATACCCAATAACTAAGTCCATCCCATAAAACTTCGGCCTTAATTAGACTCAATAAAAAAGTGTCAAATCTGGTCCATGAGAGTGGATTTTGGCCAGGTGGATACCCCGGCTTGTGAACAAGTATAATAAAACTGTAATTGCTTATGATTTGCATTATACTGAATTTTTTTATTGGAGCAGTAACTATGATTATATTAAATAATGATATATAATTCAAAAACATGTCAATAGTGATTTTACTGATTCGTAAAATGGTCATTGTGGAATTTTTTTTTTCAAAAGGCCAGTTATTGTTTCAAAATTTAGCAAAAACATGACTTTTCAATTTGAAATTGCATTATAAAAAGGGCAATCTTGTTTATTTTGAACTGAAATTTTGCAGCATGGTTAATAACAATACAATACACCTTAGTGATACATTTTAGATTTTTTGATTATGTATAGATATTTTTTTTCAATTGAAATGTTATTGGTAACTTAAAAATCATAATAAAATGAATAATTTCTAAAAATTACTCAAATTTTGATGAATGATTCTCAAATAATAATGTTAACATATAGAAATGCTATATTTATTGAAATATTGTTGGTAATGAAAAATTTTTTTTCCTTGATTTGTAAATTTTTAATACCACAAACACCCTTTTACAAAGAAAAATTTCACAAGAATTTTTTTGCAAAGTCAAACCGCAAGATATCTTTTTAATTTAATCCTAAATAATACTACACAAAACAATAAGCCTTTCCTTGATGCTCGTGAATCCTTTGGTGTGCAAAAGAGACTACTAAGACACGGTGTAGGTCATGGTGACTATGTTTTTAATAAAATACATCTTACTTTGTCAAATATCACAATTAGATTAATCTTCATATCATTGATTTAACAAAGATAGGAGACAGAGTGACAAATTCACCGTAAAATCTACCATAATACACATCATATTATGTATATTGGTAGGGCCAAAATCAATCTAAGTAGTGAAATGTGTATTTGCTGTTATACAAATGTTATTGTCCTTTGACATGCAAAATGACACAGACATGCACTTTATTATTTGGGTAAATAATTATAACCTCTATGTGTTTTGAAAATCAATTTACACCACCCAATGTTTTATCTTTTTCATACTACAACCTCCGTGTGTTCAATATTATCTCATTTTATATCAAATCTTTTAACATAATAAATGTTTATGAATAAAAATTGGTCTTGTATATTATATTTTAATATGTATGGATTAAAATTGCTCAAAAAAGTTATTTATTGTTATTTTATCTAATAAAATTATACATTGAAAATTACAAAAATGTCTTACAAATTGTCAAAAATGTACTTTTTATTATTACAAACCTCATAATACAAACAAAATAAAACTAAAATATACTAACAAATACTTGTTATGTTAAGAATTTTGATAGAAATACACTTAGATGCAGGGAGCTTATAATATGAAAATCGTAAAATGTAGGGATGTTATAATTATTTTTCATAACATAGGAAGGAAGTATTGTATTTTATCAAAACATGAGGATATTATAATTATTTACCCTTGTTATTTTAATATGACTTCATAGCATATTTGAAAGAAAAAATTGATTTAAGTATTGATTTAACTCGAATTTACTCTAAATCTACAACACATATCAAATCACACATTCGAGTATGACAACATGCTAAATTACATTTGTAAATCTATGATTCAATCTACTTTTCAGTTATGGTTTTGAATCTTAATAAGATATTTGTATTTAATCATCCACCTTTTTCATTCCTCGACAAGCCACGTGCCAACAACATTATTGGATTTGGTAGTTTTTTTCATAAATGAAGAAACAAGAAAAAAGGATAATCAAATGATTAAAGAGGTTTTCTATTAATTGTTTACTTATACGTAAGCCCAAAAATTGCTCCAAAAAAAACATACAGAAATTCATGAGCGAATCAGTTATTTTATTGCAGCATAGTAGCTTCACAATCCTACTAGGGCGAGTTTACCCGGTAACTTTCCTACTTCCCAAAAATCATACGAGGATATAATTGTCGAAAACAGTTTTAAGGTTAAGAAAAGTAATATTAATATTTTTCCCATATTTTTGGAATTAATATTTTTCCATATTTTAAAAATCAATTTAGGCGATAATTTAAAGCACGTATAATAAACTTGTTGAATATATTAATACATAATAATAAAAATACTCCGGCAAATTCCCGCTAGACATTATTAATTTCTATTCCCTAAATTAAAAAAAAAGCTGAAATATACCACTTAAGTGGAGTACAGATTTTCACATTTACACAATAGAATGGAACTATTTGTAAAGGATTGATTAGGAGATAATTACAAACGGTGTCGGCCATAACAATCAATTCATGATTGACGAGTTGTAGTCTCGTCATCTTTTTGGCTTCCAAAAATTGGAAAACCCCAAATTCCCAAATAATGTACTAATTAAAAAGCAAAGTGACGCTTACCCCCCAAATCAACGAAAATGACAGAGTAACTCAATTTATGATCTTGAATTGTGAGAACTGTTTCATATTTTGACCTACTCCAGCTATACAAAACTTGACAAACCTCAATCGAACCGAACTGGTCTCCTAACAAGTGCCTTAAATACGAGCATCAACAAACAGAGCAACGATCCCCTGAATCAAATGACACCTGAACTTTAAAAAACACCCGTTAACTTTGCGAAAATGGATCACTTTGCTCCTTTAACTTATAAAAAATACATCAATTTATCCCCTAATTAACGCGTATCAACTTCTAGTGAAAAGAGAAAAATGACATGTTTAAAAAGTTAAACCAACCAGAAGGCGACATGTGACATTATGGGGGAAAATTGGTGTTTTTTTTACAAGTTTCATTCATGTTCAGAGAAATCAACCAACATTATTCAGTTTAAAACGGATTTAAATCCTCTGTCCCCGTTATTCTATTCCCAACCCCGTCTCTCACTTAATGTTTGTCATTTGTGCATGAATTATATATGTGACAATGAAAAAATTATTTTAAAATTACAAGTACTGAAAAAGGGGAAAAAATCCTCTATCCCTAATTACCTGTCCTCATCCCTGTCCCCAATTCAAAAACTGTCAAATGTCAATTTTTATGAGATTAAATATAAAAAATATGAGAGAGAAATAAATATTTTTTAAAATATAATAAAAATTGACATTTGACGATCTTTGAATGGGAGATAGAAGATTTTTTTTCTTTAAAAAGGATAAAAAAAATTGGACACGTGTCAAAAATTGAATGAGAAACAGAGTTAAGGATAGAGTAATGGGGACAGATGATTTGAATCCGTTTAAAACCATTGCATTAGGGGTTTTTATATTAAGTACCAGATCATTTGTACCTTTACCATTAGATAATTGACACGTAACCATTTTTTGTATTATTATAATGAAAAGTGAACGAGTGTCAATCATCCAATAGTAAAGATGCACATGACCCGATTCTCTATATAATTTCCGTTCCATTAGTCAAGGTTAACTGCCAAGAGGCCACAAAATCTGCTGCATCAAGATGTGTGCCCTAATTGAGAATTACCTGTGGTGCCATTACTGGGTTTCCTTATGACTCCTTTTCCAAAATACTCAGCAATCACAGAAAAACCATCTTTTGAACTCTTGACTTGATGTGTTTTCCTGCAAAATATGTTATCAATACCTTACCGGACATGATATCGGTGAAACTAATGGTACGTGCTATGATCGATATTATCGGTATTATAAGTGGTAATACCGGATTAATAAATTTTTTTAAAAAATAATGTAGTATTTAAATAATAAATATCCTTAACAAATTTTCAAATTTTAATTCTAACATTTTTTTATCAATTCTAGGATTTTGCTTTTTTTATTTTGATTTTGAAAGGAAACGTAGCAATAAAAGCGAAGAACTTGAACGGGAAGCTTTTAAATTAAAGTTTGAACTTTTTTTTAAATACCGGTTTAACCGGTTTAGTGGTATACCGGTATTTTAACTATATGAACTGGTAGGATGCGATTTTCTTCAAAACCGGTAAGTACTTCAAACCGGCCGTATGCCTGGCCGGTACCCGGTTTTACCGGTTGACCCGGCCGGTACGGTACGGTTTCAATAACACTGAAAATTACAACGCCCTGTGAGTTAATTCTTATTCACACAATGTTTGTACAATTCACTTCAGTGGAATGCAGGAATTATAAATTCCACCCTGAAGTGTAACGCACGATCATGAGTCAATATTGACAACAAATTTACATGAATGTCCAGCGAGGAAACAAAACAATGGCCACTTGAAAGAATTCCATAAAGCGAAAAGTAAAGATCAAAATCATAGGCCTTTGTATCCATTCATCTCACAAAGAATTACAGCAAGATCAACATCATAGTCCTTTCTCTTGCCTTGATAGGTACTCCTGAGTTACCTTGAACGATCAATACCATTCATAGCTTGCGACATTGATGAGAAGTTCAAATCATTTGACGAGTATATAACTCCAGGAGAGCATTGTGAATTTCGACCTAAGCAGGTATATTTTTCAAGAAAAACCATGAGAGAGTCTGGATGATGGACGAAAATGTTGAGAAATCAACAGGCGATGGCAACATAGACAAGTACGCACCACTTGAAGAATCCTCTCCTCGTTGATTCCTCAGATGGAATTGTATGGTGATTGGGCTGCATAACTGGGCCCAACTTGCTTGCAAGTATTGGCAAGGGCTTCTTGCTATGTTAGCTGCTAACTTTTGAATAAAAATTTTGGAAAATACATGACACATCTTCGTCTATATTTGGTTTTGTATATATTGTGCGGGCTTGAAGAGTGTCGTGTTTGATTGATTGAGTATGTAAGTGGGATTGTGTCAATTTAACACAAAATCAATTTGCTTATGTTAAGACCCAATCTTCACCACTTATTATTATACTTTGCTTTTTTATGTGAGATAACACCACATCTCCAACACTCCCTTCAAGTGCAACTGAGCATGAACCAGTTCGCACTTGCCAAATATTTCTTGGTCTATCTTTTTGGAGGCCTGAAGTTATCAACGAATCTAGTTCTCCACTAGGCCAAACTACACCTGGACTTTAAATTTGTCGGGTTTAATAGATTGAGTGAGCATACAAGTGCGGTTGAATTCATCTAAATAAATTGATTTATGATTACTGAACAGGCATCTACCTACCTAAACATTACTTGACATTTGGCTTATTATGTTCCACCCAATTGTTTATTAGTTTTTCTAACAATTATGGATTTCCATAACTCAAAGGAACAATCACTGATAAAAAGACACAACAGATTAATGTATTTGTTCTCATGTTACTCTTGTGTGCCACTATCGAAATAAAATCATACGTTCCTAAAATGTATTTCATTTCATGTTTCTCATTCATTTATTGACATGTCACATAATTATATGAGAGAGTTTAAGATAATTATGAAAAAAATAACAAATTGTCACGTGTCAATAATTGAATTGAGAGATATAAAAAGACACAATTTTGAAACATGTAATTTCATTGTGAATTGCTCATTCATATCCTTGAATATTTATTAGAAACATAAATCATAATGAATGAACTTATTAAATGGAACTAATATGACTAATGTGGAAATGGAAATGAATTACTACATTATTCTCCCAATAAGAAAAGAAACAAATGAAAAAGAAATAAAAGTGGTTATATATGTTTGTTTGATGGACAAAAACAAGTTGCCCTGCTGGGGTTGAATATGATAACAGTTGAAGTGCAAAAAGACTGGAGCCAAGAGTGATTTTAAAGTGGTCCAATTAAGAATTAGAAAGCTGATCAGAGATTTGAATAATAATAAAAACATCAACATATGGGCCGTCAAAAGAAATGTCAGTCAGTATCAGACACAAATTGCTACAGAAATCAACGGGTGAGGATGAATAGAAGAATGGATAGATAAGCAAATAAGAATATGTGAATGTATATAATAGTGAGTGGTTTCAGAACCACATGTTGGCGTTGTCCTAAAGAAGATGAAATGCATGTGCAGTTCCTCTCTTACATAATAAACTCCAAAAGTTATAATCCAAATATCTTTACTTTGATTTCCTTTAGATTCTGCAAATATTTTCCCAAACTAAATGGAGATTTATAATACACACACAAGTTACAAAGCTGAAAAAAATGTGAGATGTCTAAATATTCTCAATGCATATGTTAGGTGGAAATAACATTATATATTACATTTTCAGTCTTGACCATTTTACTAAGATATCGGTCACTATTTTGTTAGCGCAATTACAAATATTCAAGAAGCCCTAGAATCATCTTGTTCTATAAATTGATTGATAACGCAATGTAGGATCATTTAAAGAAAGCGTACCTTGATTCATTTGAAATTGATGCATTTTGTTCCCTCTTTTCCTTTGAATCTTTTATGTTTTCTTTAATGATCAAGAAAACCAATAAGGTTGTCAACGGGTACTATTGGATTGGGGAGCACATGTCCCATACATTGGGGATCCCCATTAAATTTCGGGTATTCCTCATTACCCATCGGGGATCTTCTATTACCCGTTAAGAAAATAATACAATTTTTTTATCACAATTCCAACTTCGATACAACCAAACGAAAGTAATTTTTACTACAATAATTAATAGGGTGACTGCAACTCATAACAAGGGAAAGAAAGAAAAAATAGCAAATGAAATTTTATTATTTTTATTGGATGAATTTTACACTCCATGTTTGTTTTCTTACATTGCTAACATCCTATCCACATAAAAAAAATAAATTAATGAGTATACAATAATTTAGTTACTCGAAGCTCTAATATAGTATGAGAATTTGACATATAATTGGTACAAAAAAAATGGTATCAATTTCTCTGTAATTGAAAGATAATATCTCAATTTCTTTTTTTATTAGGGTTTATTGTCGTGCAGTTATTAGGTGTTTGATTGTGAATAATTATTGTGTTTCCGTATTATTTTGTACGCTTTTGTATAAAGTTCATAACATTTGTTTTTTCAATATACAAATTTTTTTATAGATTAGTGATACGAAATATAAAAAAATTACAATTAATTTATATATTTTGATTATTATTCGGGGATTATCCATTGGGTATTATCGGGGTTGAGTCGGAGAATTCCGGGTATGGACATACACTCCCTATATCCATATTCGTTAAAATTCCCCATACCTTACTGGGAAATATTTGTCCGTATCTGAGTGGGTAGCCATGAGGTTTGGGTAATAAATAGGGATAAAAACGGGGCCCCAAATCTCCGAATTTGATGGAGATCCGCTCTAATAAGGATGGAGAATCCCCGATAAGAATTCTTCACGGGTAGGGAGTGGAGAATTTTTTATACCTGAAATCTTAATGGATATGGAGATGGGGAATGCACTTTCCAATCCAATAAATCCCCGAACCCGACACTGATATAACTCAATTGAAAAACCCTCAAATATTTCTCGAATTATTCCCGAAACCTCCAAATATTTTTCATAATTTATAAAAATTATAGTTTATATTATATGGCGTATGGATATAGACTTATTCCAAGTTTTCTTTTTAATTTTACAAACCTTGCAACCCTTGTACATAAATGGAAGAATAACGTGGAATTGAACCAAATATTGTTGATTTTGATGTTTTCATCTATACTCTTATTTTGAATGTTGAACATTGCATCTCAAGTTTGATATTTATTTTCTTAGGATTTATTATTTAATGTGATATACTTTTTATATTATATATTTAGACTTTAAATTTATTTAGCATTAAACATTTTGATCAAATAATATTTTTAAGTAATGATTAAAAGTTTTTATTGTATGAAACATATTAGTATAGATGTTTTTATCTATACTCTTATTTTGAATGTTGAACATTGTATCTCAAGTTTGATGTTTATTTTCTTAGGATTTATTATGTAATGTGATAGACTTTTTAAATTATATATTAAGACTTCAAATTTATTTAGCATTAAACATTGAAACGATTTGATCAAATAATATTTTTAAGTAATGATTATAAGTTTTTATTGTATGAAACTTTGAAAATACTTACATGTTATTTATTTTAGTGGGGAAATGGAGAAAACCTGATACCCGATGGAGAATTTCCAATAAGGAAATGGAGAAAAATTTATCCCCAGATCTTTAATGGATATGGATATGCAAAATATTTTTCCCCGAAACCCTAATGGGTATGGAAATGGGGAATGGATTACCGCCCCATTAAATCCCGTTTTCATCCCTAGTAATTCGGGCTCTATTGATAACCTTAAATACCAAGAAGAAGAATGAATTTATTTTCGTAATTGATTTATAATGGAAAACTGCATGTGTACTTTTTTTTTGTTAATGTTATTCTTTTCTCCCTTATTTATAGTGTTAATTGTGCAACTATATTAAGCTACACAAATAACTGTTAGGGAAATGAGAAGAATTGAACTAGTTAAACTAGCTTTATTCAACTGTTCACCCGGTCCAGTTTTGTTCATTCAAATCCAACGATCATCATATTGGATTAATTAGACTGAAACAGATCCATCAATTTCATGAACCACATTGATTAAAATAATCTAACAATCTCCCAACGGTTCATGAGTACATTGAAAATTTGAATTTATCACTTTTTCTTATTCAAAATCAAATTGATCTGGTTATGCTGGTCATGAGTTATATGTCAACTTGGTTCCTTCCATATATCACATAACCATTTTAACTCTTAATAACTTTAATAGTGAGATATTACATTTACCAACTTAATGTCATTTCATTCAAACAATACTTGTACAGACTTTTCCAATGACAGATAAATAAACAAAACATAACTTTAATTGAATTCATATATAATTTAGCAAAGACAATTATAATGTCTATGTATGCATACATCTAAACTGTATCCACAAAAGTTGGCATGAGATATGGCACAATATTTGCACGTATGTTCGATTAGACTTTGAGAAGGCCCGTGTGTAACATCCCATTTCATAACATCATATTTGCATTTAGATACATATGTTATATGTCATGAAATTTATTATATGGTATAATTATATATCACATATTGTTTTACACATTAGTTTCAGTTATATAAAATATGAAATAAAATATATAAATAGATAATTTCGAGATGTTATTTACAGGAAAAGTAATTATAGTTCATTAAAATATTTTAGTATTATTTAGAGTAGTTGTTTATTAGAATTAGTATGGAATAAATATGAGTATAATATAGTATAGTTATAAGTATTGGTATTTGTAATTAATAATATAAAGGAGGGGCAAATTGGTCATTTTTGTTGGTATAAATAGAATGAGATAAGGAAGAGATCAGAAATTCTATTCTAGAAGAGAAAAAAAATGTAGAACTTAGTTAGAAGAGAAAAGAGAAAGAAGAAGAAAAGAGGAAGAAGAGAAAGCAGGAATAAGGTATGTTTTCAGTTTTGTAAGGTGATTTTCGTAAGGTTAGAGATAGAGTTTTGAGTTATGATACAAAGAAGAGTTGTAGCTCTATATGTTAGGGTTCTTGGTGTAAAATTTGGGGGATTTTTCAATAAGTGGATTTTGTTCTATAATTTATTTAATTCAGACTGTCCAGAGCAGAATTGTCATAGAAGCATATTGGGTTTCAAACTAATGGTGAGGATTTTATACTAGTTGTAAAATTATGAAAATTTGATATGTTGTACCCTCACCTATCTAGTTTATTTGAAAAAATGAATGAGTTTAATCTAAATTGTGTACGAAAAGTTATGGTTATTTTACTAAGAGTTTCTTAGGTGAAAGGGGACAGATGCAGGGTGTGAAAGATTGATTCATCGAAACTAGTATATTGATTGGATGATTCTGAGATTTTAATATGTTATACCTATGTGTCTTAGAAAGTGTATGGCTTTGGTTTTTGGTCGTTTGGTTTAGTATTTTGAAAGTTATGAGTTTTTAAATAAGACAAGGTCTTGATAGGACCAATTCTGATTTCTGCAGGAAAAACTGATTTAGTGTGTGAAAGTAAAAATTCACTATAAATCGTACATATGTTGAACAATACTGAAATTTTTATATATTATATAATTATGAGTTAAAAGTTAAATGAAACTAAAATCAGAGTAATTGGATCAGTATTTCGATAGATATGGATTTTAGAAGTTAGTAAGGTCATGAGAGTATAAAGTTCTAATTGTAGGATAATTATTAAGAAAAAAAAAGAAACTATCCATGGTATAAGAATATGATATAAGTTTGTATTTGTTTATAGGAGCTTAGAATATTGAAAGTGCACCGAAGGAAGGTTCAAGTTGCTTCCAAGGGAATTAACTTGGTTGATTTGTGAGTATAAATATGAAATGAACTTGACATTAAATTTGCAAGTGAAATGTGTTGATGGTGATAATATGTGATATTTGAATGTGGTAATCATTTGCAAATGTAATATGACTTGATAATATGTGATATGTGGTAATCATTTGCAAATGAGTTTCTGATATGTGATATTTGAATATGTGTGATATGATAATTGATTTATTATGAATTGTGAATTTGTATGTGTGTATATGTATTGGTGAACTATTTTGATGAAATGAAATGTGTTCTATACTTGATGAAATTGATATATGATTCTATATGATATATGTACTTGCATAATGATCGAAGGAAATGAAAAAGGAAAAGTTGTGACATACCTTCTAAAACATTGTAATACATGTTCTGTTTTACATGAACCGAAAGGTTATGTTCTATTTTACATGAACCGAAAGGTCATGTTCTGTTTCACATGAATTGAAAGGTTATGTTCTGTTATATGGATTGAAAGATCACCGAATTGTTTATAAGGCTGGCCAACAAATCATTTATTATCTATTACATGTCACATGTATCCCGGGGTAATAGTTTGGCTGGTAATGTCACAACAAATAATAAATGACTCATGCATTAATATACAAGTCTGAATAATCCATTGAATGTGTAAATATTTAATTGTATGAATTTGTGAAATTGTTAGTTCATTGAGTGTTTATATTCATCGAGCTTACGACTCATTAAAATCGCTATATATTTTTCAATGTTTTGAAGCTGTAGATAAAGTTTGTACTAGAAGCTCACTACTTGTAGACATCATGAATGAAAGTTTGGCTGGCTGTGTTCCATTTGAAACTCTCTCTCCTCGCCAATATAAGCATATAGAATTGATAAATGTCGGGATGTGAGATTTAGTATATATATGTTTGTTGTTATATAGACGAATGATCACAAGTATTAGCATGATATAAATATATGTATGATAACTTTTTTTGATATAAGTTAAAAAAAATTATCACTACGATTAGTATTATGTTGTTACAGTGTAAGATAAGGGTTGTTACAGTTGGTATCAGAGCGGGGATATGATCATAGGGTCATCATATGCATACATATAGAAAGTTAGCATATGTTAATATTAACATTTTATCACCTCTATTTAGGGCTGATGAAAATGTTAACTCGAGGAGAGAGGAACCAACCAGAATGCAATCTATAGGATCACCTATGCATTCGCGTGCATCGAATGTACGTCATGAGATTTCAGTGGTACAAGAACCTCCACCATATGCTCAAAGGGAACGTAGATTTGGTAAATTGAAAAAAAATGGTGTAGAAGAGTTTAGTGGAACTACAGATCCAACTATTGCAGAAAGATGGTTAAAAAAGTTGGAACGAATTTTTAACATGATGCATTGTATTCCAGAAGAGAAGTTTGATTATGAAATGTGTTCTTGCATCAAAACGATGCTTATGATTGGTGGGAGACGGTTCCGAGAAGTAAAGTTCAGCCTCCTATTTTGACCTGGGATGATTTTGTTCTAGAATTCTGAGAAAACTACATATAAATGTGTATATTGATGACAAACGAAGGCAATTTTTGAATTTGAAATGGGGCAGGATGTCATTGGCTGAGTACGAGGTGAAATTTAATCAGTTATCCAGCTATTTACCATCTTTAGTTGCTACTAAGAAAGATAAATGTAAGAAGTTTGAGGAGGGGTCCAGATATGAAATTCGAAACAAAATAGCTCAACCAAAAATTGATAGTTATTTGAAACTGAAAAATGCTACAATAAGAGACGAAAAACTAGAAAAAGAAAATGATGACTATAAAGCTAGGAGAAGTCAAAGTAATTTCGGAGATGATCAAAGTAAAAAGTCAGCCAAACGTCAAACATATTCTTCTCCATCACAGTTTTTAGTCAGAGGAGGATATTTTGAGAATAGAGGAGGTAGAATGAATACTCAAACTTATTCGAGACAAAGTCAAGGATAAAGTTCTGGACTAAAACCTTAATGTACACAATGTGGGAAATACCATGAAGGAGAATGTAGGAGACTGACTGGAGTGTGTTTCTTATGTGGTTCTTTTGAACATTTGATACGTGATTGTCCTAAGCGAGGAGTATATGAAAGAACTTGTTCAGAGAATACAATTCAGAATACCAGAGTCAGTGGAGCTGGTGGGGTAGCAGGAAGAGGTAGGGATAGAGGATGAACTACAAGTAATGTTGGAAGATCTGAGGCTCAAAGTTCTAGGCCTCTAACACAGGCTCGAGTGTTTTCTATGACTTGTTAGGAAGCGATTGATGCACCGAAAGTTGTTACTGGTATTATTTCATTTTGCTACATAGATGTTTTTGTATTAATTGATCCTGGATCCATTCATTCATTCATTCATTCATTCATATCATCAAGCTTGACATCACAATTGTATATAAGTTGTGAACCTTTAGGATTTGATCTTAATTTGGGAACTCCATTAGGTGATTTGATTGTTGTGAATCAGGTTTATCAAAATTGTTCAATTCAAATCGATAAAGTAGTGTTAAGTACATATTTGATTAGAATGAATATTAGAGAATTTGATGTGATTTTGGGTATGGATTGGTTGACGAAACATCATGCGATTGTTAATTGTTTTACCAAAGAAGTTATCTTAGAATCACTAGGTCAACCAAAAGTTGTTTTTCGAGGTGAATGCCAGATGGTGTCTACTTGTTTAATTTCCGTAATTAGTGCTCTTCGTTTAATAAAAAATGGATGTGAAGCCTATTTAGCTCATGTTGTTGATACTAAGACATCAATTATGTCACTTGAGGATATTCCTGTGGTTAGAGAATTTCCAAATGTATTTCTGACAGATTTACCGGGATTACCACCTAATAGGGAAATCGAATTTACGATTGATTTAATTCCAAGGACTGCGCCTATTTCTATTTCACCATATAGAATGGCTCCGATAGAATTGAAAGAGTTGAAAACACAGTTGCTGGAATTACTTGATAAAGGATTTATCAGACCCAGTGTGTCACCTTGGGGTGCTCCAGTATTATTTGTTAAGAAGAAAGATGGTACTATGCGGCTTTGCATTGACTACAGGCAATTGAATAGAGTTACAGTGAAAAACAAATATCGTTTACCTTGTATTTATGATTTATTTGATCAACTGCAAGGAGCACGAATATTTTTTAAAATTGATTTGAGGTTAGGGTATCATCAACTTAGAATTTTAGAGCAGGACATTCCAAAAACTACTTTCAGAACTCGATATGGGCATTATGAGTTTCTTGTGATGCCGTTTGGTTTAACGAATGCACCTGCAGCTTTTATGGCTTTTATGAATAAGGTATTTCAGAAATATCTTGACAAGTTTGTTATTGTTTTCATAGATGATATACTTGTGTATTCGAAAAGCACTAAGGATCATGAACAGCACTTGAGAATTGTGCTTCAGATTTTGATAGAAAAGCAGTTGTATGCAAAGTTTAGCAAATGTGAATTTTGGCTAGATCATGTATTATTTTTGGGTCACGTTGTTTCTGGTCAAGGCATAGAGGTAGATCCTGAGAAGATTGAAGCAGTGGTTTAATGGGAAGTATCGAAAAGTGTAGCAAAAATAATAAGTTTTCTGGGTTTAGCCGGATACTACAGACGATTTGATGATGGGTTTTCTCTTATTGATGCTCCATTGACAAAGTTATTACGAAAGAATGTACCATTCCAGTGGACAAATGACTGTCAAAAAAGTTTTGATGAATTAAAATGACGATTGACTTTAGCTCCAATTTTGACAATTCCAGTTGGCACAGGAGGATTTGTTGTTTACAGTGATGCTTCTCACCAAGGTTTGGGTTGTGTTTTAATGCAACATGGTAAGGTAATTGCATATGCATCAAGACAATTAAAACCATATGAGTTATCTTATCCTATTCATGATTTAGAACTCACTACTGTTGTGTTCGCTTTGAAGATTTGGAGGCATTATTTGTATGGAGAAACATTTCAGATTTTCACCGATCATAAGAGTTTGAAGTATTTATTGAGTAAAAAAGAATTGAATATGAGGCAAAGAATATGGCTAGAGTTATTAAAGGATTATGATTTCATGATTGAATAGCATCCGGTAAAAGCCAATGTAGTCGTCGATGCTTTGAGCAGAAAATCTACTAGTGTAATGGCTAATGTTCAGGTTTCTAAACTTCCATATTTGGTATAATTACGAGCTATGAATGTTGACTTAAAGCTAGGTGAAAATGGAGCTTCGCTAGCTAATTTCAAGGTGAGATCGATGTTATATGATCAAATCAAAGAAGCTCAATTCTGAGATCCACGATTAAAAGAAATAATGGAAAATGTTAAGCAAGGGAAAATCATAGACTTCACATTAGAAAGTGGTACTTCGATGTTGGGGCAAAGATTTTGTGTTTCAGATGTTGATAATTTACAGAAGGAAATCGTAGAAGAGGCCCATACTGCTCCATATGCCATGCATCCGGGAATGACAAAGATGTATCATACTTTGCGACCTCATTTTTGGTGGTTCGAAATGAAGAAAGACATTGTCGAATACATTTCAAAGTGTTTAACATGTCAACAAGTAAAGATTGAACATCAAGCTCCAGGTGAAAAATTGCAACCATTGCCTATATCAGTTTGGAAATGGGAAATGATTACTATAGATTTTATGTATGGATTTCTGAAAACCCCAAGAAAGAATGATGCTATCTGAGTTATCGTTGATAGATTGACAAAGTCAGCTCACTTCTTACCTATTCAATGGGGTTGTTCATTAGAGAACTTGGCAAAGAGATTCGTGAATGAAATTGTTAGATTACATGGTGTACTAGTATCCATTGTGTCAGATAGAGACCCTAGATTTACATCTCGATTTTGGAAAAGTCTTCAGCAAGCATTGGGTACAAAACTGAACTTCAACATTGCTTTTCATCCTCAAACAGACGATCAATCGGAGAGAACGATTCAGACTTTAGAAGAAATACTTCGAGCTTGTACTATTGAATTCAAAGGTGCGTGGGATGAATATGTTGCTTTGATGGAATTTGCTTACAATAATCATTATCATAGTAGTATTGGTATGGCACCGTATGAGGCATTGTATGGAAGGAAATGCAGAAGTCCTATAAATTGGGATGAAGAAGGAACATAGATATTGGAAGGTCCAGAAATAGTGCAAGATATAGTTGAAAAGGTGAAAATAGTAAGAAGCAGACTTAAGGCAACACAAGATAGGCAAAAAAGTTACGCTGATCAACATAGATGAGAAATGGAATATCAAGTGGGGGATCAAGTTTTTCTTCCAATGTCACCTTAGAAAGGCGTGTTAAGATTCAAAAAGAAGGGAAAGTTAAATCCACGGTATATTGGGTCATATGAAATTCTTGAAAAGGTTGGTCCACTTGCTTATAGATTAACACTACCATTAGAGTTAGCTCTAATTCACAATGTTTTTCATGTGAGCATTTTGAGGAAGTATAAGTCAGACCCTACACATATACTGAAGGATCAAGAAATTGAAATTGCAGATGATTTGAGTTATATAGAGGAACCGGTGACAATTATTGGGAATAAGACTAAGCAATTACGAAACAAGGAAATACCATTGGTCAAAGTACTTTGGAAAAGTCATTCAGTTGAGGAAGCTACTTGGGAAATAGATTAACAAATGAGAAAGGATTATCCTTTTCTATTTCATAATACAGGTAATTAATTTCGAGGTCGAAATTTTTTAAACGGGGGGGGGGGGGAGAATTGGAACATCCTATTTCATAAGATCATATCTGCATTTAGATACATATTTTATATGTCATGAAATTTATTATATGGTATAATTATATATCATATATTGTTTTAGACATTAGTTTCAGTTATATAAAATACAAAATAAAATATGTAAATAGATAATTTTGAGATGTTATTTGGAGGAAAAATAATTATAGTTCATTAAAATATTTTAGTATTATTTGGAGTAGTTGTTTATTAGAATTAGTGTGGAATAAGTATGAGTATAGTATAGTATAGTATAGTTATAAGTATTGGTATTTGTAATAAATAATATAAAGGAGGGGCAAATTGGTCATTTTTCTTGGTATAAATAGAATGAGACAAGGAAGAGATTAGAAATTCTATCCTAGAAGAGAAAAAAACTCAGAACTTAGTTAGAAGAGAAAAGAGGAAGAAGAGAAAGCATGAATCATGTATGTTTTTGATTTTGTAAGGTGATTTTGGTAAGGTTAGAGATAGAATTTTGAGTTATGATACAAAGAAGAGTTGTAGCTCTATATGTTAGGGTTCTTGGTATAAAATTTGAGGGATTTTTCGATAAGTGGATTTTGTTCTATAATTTATTTAATTCAGACTATCCAGAGCAGAATTGTCATAGAAGCAGATTGGGATTCAAACTGATGGTGAGGCTTTTATACTAGTTGTAAAATTTCAAAAATTTGATATGTTATACCCTCACCTGTATAGTTTATTTGAAAAAATGAATGAGTTCAATCTAAATTGTGTACGAAAAGTTATGGTTATTTTACTAAAAGTTTCTCAGGTGAAAGGCGACAGATGCAGGGTGTGAAAGATTGATTCACCGAAACTAGTATATTGATTAGCTGATTCTGAGATTTTAATATGTTATACCTATGTGTCTTTGAAAGTGGATGGCTTTGGTTTCAGGTCGTTTGGTTTAGTATTTTGAAAGTTATAAATTTTTAAGTAAGACAAGGTCTTGATAGGACCAGTTCTGATTTCTACAGGAAAAACTGATTTAGTGTTTGAAATTAAAATTCACTATAAATCCTACATATGTTGAAAAATTTTGAAATTTTTATATGTTATATAATTATGAGTTAAAAGTTAAATAAAACTGAAATCAGAGTAATTGGATCAGTATTTCGAGAGATATGGATTTTAGAAGTTAGTAAGGTCATGAGAGTATAAAGTTCTAATTGTAGGATAATTATTAAGAAAAAAAAATATCAATGGTATAAGAATATGATATAAGTTTGTATTTATTTATAGGAGCTAAAAATATTGAAAGTGCACCGGAGGAAGGTTCAAGTCGCTTCCGAGGGAATTAGCTTAGTTTATTTGTGAGTATAAATATAAAATGAACTTGACATAGAATTTGCAAGTGAAATGTGTTGATGATGATAATATGTGATATTTGAATGTGGTAATTATTTGCAAATGTGATATGACTTGATAATATGTGATATGTGGTAATCATTTGCAAATGAATTTCTGATATGTGATATTTGAATATGTGTGATATGATAATTAATTTATTGTGAATTGTGAATTTGTATGTGTGTATATGTATTGGTGAACTATTTTGATGAAATGGAATGTGTTCCATACTTGATGAAATTGATATATGATTCTATATGATATATGTACTTTATAATGAACGAAGGAAATGAAAAATGAAAACTGTTGACATACCTTCCAAAACATTGCAATACATATTCTGTTTTACATGAACTGAAAGGTCATGTTCTGTTTAACATGAACCGAAAGGTCATGTTCTGTTATATGGATTAAAAGATCACCGAATTGTTTATAAGGCTGGCTAACGAATCATTTGTTATTTGTTACATGTCACATTTATCTCGAGGCAATAGTTTGGTTGGTAATGTCACAACAAATAATAAATAACTAATGCATTAATATACAAGTCTGAATAATCCATTGAATGTGTAAATATGTAACTGTATGAATTTGTGAAATTGTCAGTTCATTGAGTGTTTATATTCACTGAGCTTGCGACTAATTAAAATCGCTTTATATTTTTCAGTGTTTTGAAGCTGTAGATAAAGTTTGATTTAAAAGCTCACTACCTGTAGACATCATGGATGAAAGGTTGGCTGGCTGTGTTCCATTTCTAACTCTCTGTCCTCGCCAGTATAAACATATAGAATTGATAAACATCGGGATGTGAGATTTAGTATATATATGTTTGTTGTTAGATAAACGAATGATCACAAGTATTAGCATGATATAAATATATGTATGATAACTTTTGTTGGAATAAGTTAAAAAAAAATTATCACTACGATTAGTATTATGTTCTTACAGTGTAAGGCAAGTGTTGTTGCACCATGTGACCTAATTGAAATATCGACGGTTTAAAGTTCTTAAACTAAAAAATGGTTCATTTTTTATTTACACATATGTTAGTCAATTTTTATTAGTGAAAATGACCGCATGTCAATGTATGAGGCCTGTTAACTGGGAATAATTTGTATTCCCTTCGTGGGGGTGTTCTAACATGAATTTCCATTAATAAAGAAATTACAGATGAAGAAGGAAAATTACAACATTTAGAATAAAAATTCTAGGTCAGCAGATAAAATCAGAAGAATAAGCAACGGACGATGAGCACGGAATCCGCAGTTCTATGAACTCAAAGGCTTACCCTTTCAGAGTGAATCCACTTCGGTGTATCCGTAGGATCCCTGGGAGCGTTCCTCGTTCATCATTTTTCAGTTGTGGTTTGAATGGAAAATAAGTGTTTATTTATCCAAAAGATAATCAGACTCGGGTTCTAAATTTGTTTTAGATCCGAGAATATCTGAGGATTTTTAAAGAAAAGTAGATGAAGAAAATCGATTTGAAAATAATTAAAGTTTGGAATCCAAACGTATTTTGGATCCAAATTATTCAAGAAAATTTGAAAGAAAATATTTTTGTTGTTTTTCTCGTAGTTTTTTCCTTTGAAAATCAGATTTTTCTCTAAAATTTCGAGCCCCCCCTTTAATCCAACAAAGTCCAGGAATTTATAGGAGTCGGGAAGGGGTTGAACCGGGTCGCTGGTTCCCAGTGAGCCCTGTTCGGTCCGATTTTTATTATTATTATTATTTAAAATTTATTTATTTATTAATTAACTTATATCAAATTTTTTATTTTTTTTCAAAATAATCAAAGTCTCACAACTCAGTGACGAGGAACATTCCCATTCGAAGATCTTCAGATAATCGAAAATTGTGTGATTTGAGGATATAAATGCCGAAAAACTGTCATCATTGAACGCTCGAGTTGGTACAAAATCCCGTGCTCACAGCAGGCCAATGAGAGAAAGCCGAAGATGATTGAACCCAACAATGATTGAAGTGGTGAAGAAGGAGATACTACGACTGCTGGATGCGGGCACAATATACCCCATATTAGATAGTTAGTGGATGAGTCCAATCCACATCGTTCCGGAAAAGACAAGTATAACGGTGACATGAGATGAAGATGGTAAGTTAATTCCAACCCGAGTTCAAAATGGGTGATTATCGTAAATTAAATGCTTCTACTTGTAAAGATCATTTCTCATTACCTTTCATTGACCAAATGTTGGAACGATTGGCAGGAAAATCACATTATTGTTGTTTAGATTGATATACAGGATTTTATCAAATCCTAGTAGCTCCGGAGGATGAAGAAAAAATGACATTTACATGTCCGTTTGGGACTTTTGCCTTTCGAAGAATGCCATTTGGGCTTTGTAACGCACCTGCCACATTTCAACGATGTATGGTTCGTATATTTTCAGATTTCGTGGAAAATATCATTGATGTATTTATGGAAGATTTTACTATTTACGGTAATTCTTTTGATGAATGTCTAGTGAACCTCACGAAAGTTTTGAAATGATGTTTGGAAAAGGATTTGATCTTGAATTATGAGAAATGCTATTTTATGGTAAATCAAGGATTAATTTTGTGCCATATTGTTTCCAAACGTGGAATTGAAGTTGATAAGGCTAAGATCGACATTGTGAAATATTTACCTTACCCCATATCTGTACGGGAAATTCGTTCATTTCTTGGTCATGCAGGATTCTACCCAAGGTTCATTAAGTTATTTTCAAAAATAGCTCTACCACTCTACAAATTATTGCAAAAAGATGTGGAATTCAATTTCAATGATTCATGCTAGAAGGCTTTCGATACGCTGAAAGAGATGTTAGTCACAACACCGATTATTCAGCCACCCGACTGGAATCTGCCATTCGACATAGCAATCAGGCTGTGGGCGCAGTACTTGGGCAGCAACATGGAAAAGATCCACATGTGATCAATTATGCTTCAAGAATGTTGGATAGCGCTCAACAAAATAATTTGACAATAGAGAATGAGCTTTTGGCAGTTGTATTTTCTTTAGAAAAATTCCGTCCATATTTGTTAGGTGGTAAAGTCTATGTTTACTCTGATCATGCAGCTCTCAAGTACCTAATGAATAAAAGGAGGCCAAACCGCACTTGATTCGATGGATACTCTTGCTACAAGAATTTGACATAGAAATTCAAGATAAGAAAGGATTAGAAAACTTAGTAGCTGACCACTTAAGCAGGCTGCCAATTTCAAACGATTCCATCCCAATTGGAGAAGAATACCCAAACAAGTTTGTTCTTTCGATTTCTATTCAAGAACCATGGTTTGGAATGCCTAGAGCTATCATCAGTGACACGGGAACTCATTTCTGCAACAAGATCATTACATCCCTTTTCAACAAATTCAAAGTGACTCATCGCACCTCTACTGCATACCACCCCTAAACGAACGGCCAAGCTGAAGTTTCTAATCGGATAATCAAACCAATACTTGAATAGACTGTTAATCCAAACAGAAAAGATTGGAGTGGTAAACTGGAAGATGCACTTTGGGCCTACCGAACTGCCTACAAGACCCCATTAGGTATGTCCCCTTATTGACTTGTGTATGGGAAAGCATGTCATTTGTCGGTTGAACTTGAACACAAGGTGTATTAGGCTGTGAAACAATGCAATTTGGATTTGGATGCTACTGGTGAGAATCGTAAATTGCAGATTCATGAACTAGAGGAAATAAGAAACGATGTTTATGAAAACTCTAAAATCTACAAGGACAAAACCAAGCATTTTCATGACAAATTTTTAAGTAGAAAGGAGTTTTCAATTGGGTAGAAGGTTTTGTTGTATGACTCACGTTTGAAAATTTTTCCTGGAAAATTGAGGACTAGATGGATAGGACATTTTATGGTTACTAACATTTTTGCTCATGGTGTTGTTAAAATCAAAAGTTTAGATACAAGAAAAGTATTTAAGGTCAATGGACACCGTTTGAAACCGTTCTATGAAGGATTTGAAGCACAAATCGATGAGGTTGCATTGGGCAATCCAGCTTAAGAGCACTAAGAAATCTCAACACAAAGTCTAGATGAGACTCGAAAAAAGAACTACTGCTACTGATTTTCTTGTTCTCTTTTGTATTTTTTTTAGATTTTAAATTCTCTTTATTTTTAAATTTAGTTATTTTATCATTCAGTTTTAATTTTTTAAGGGTAGATATTATTGCAAATTCAGTTTTACTTAATTTTAGTTTTCTTTCTTTTTTTATGTTTAAATAAAAGAGAAAACAATTTTTTTTATTATTTGGAACTACTGGCAAATTGGGAATTTATGTTGCTAAGTCTTCGTGCAGTACAAATTCAGTAGGCAATTGAATTTCTTACTTTGTTTTAGGCTCAAATAATCTCCTACTTCGCTTCTATTTTTTATGATTATGTAATTGTCTTCTCTAATTCATTTTTGATTTTGCAGGCCTTTGAGCTTCAATGAACAAGGGGCAAAATGACATGGAAATTGGGCCACACTCAATGGTTTAAAAGAAAGGGAAATACACAAAAATATACAATGTTTGGTATAAATAATTACTTTTTTATCTATTACTTAATTTAATTGTCAAAAGTATATTGTTAAGGTTTTGAATTTACATTTTTACCATCTTATGATAACGTCGTCGGATTTTATAGTTATCATATACTTATTTCAAAACAATGTAATTTTTATTATTTTTTTACCATGATTTTATTATACTTTATTTATAGTATTTATAATTAATGTAAACATATTATATTTTTGTGTTTTTATTCAATTTCTGTATTTGAATTTATTTTTGATATAATAAAATCGCATTTTATAGTTATCATATAGTTTACTTATAGATATATTCAATATAACAAAATCGCATTTTATAGTTATCTTATAGTTAATTCAAATTGATGTAATTAAGTTATATTTTTGCTATAGTTTACTTGTTATATGTCAAATTGATATAGTTGTGTTAT
>CATIWQ010283388.1:0-13791 GCA_949673415.1 Euphorbia schlechtendalii | reverse complement strand
AAAAATGACTAAAACTATAGTGTTTATTGTATAAATTTATATGATAATAAGTGTAATTATACACTTATCAGCGAGTCTCATTTATATGGCCTAGACGACAATGTCATAAGTATGAGAATTTCTCATTATCCAATCTCAATTTCTTAACAATGTTCGTATTCAAAATTTTAGTTTTAGTATCTTGAACATAAATGACATCAACAGGTATTCCACAAGCATAAAGAACATTATTACGTCGAATTTGACATTTATTATTAGAGAATAAGATTTCAAATCCCTCTGTTGTTAAACACGTAATGGAAATAATATTCTTAGTGAGACTAGGAATATAATAGCAATTGTTCAAAACTAAAACTAGGCCACTAGGAAAATGAATGCTATATGTCCTGACAGCTGTTGCAGGAACCCATGCTCCATTTCTAACTCTTAGGTCCATTTCCCTCTTTGCAAGCAACCTACTGTTCCTCAATCACTGCACAAAATTACAGATATGAGTACCACAACTAGTATCCAATACTCAAGTAGACTCATATGGAACTATAGAGAAACTCTCTATCATGAACATACCTAAAGTAGATGCCTCACTTGGCCTCTTCTTCATTTGTTCAGAAATATGAACCTTGAAATCCTTGTTCTAGTGGCTAGCCTTGCCACATCAGAAGCATACATTTGCAGTTCCTTTCTTACTTTCTTCTTCTTACCAATTTTTTTCTTGGCATTCAGACCCTTTCCAAAATAGGACCCACCCTTGGAAGGTTTGGTTTTATCAACCAAAAGTAAAGCCTTCGGATCTTTTCGAATTTTAGGCTTTACAGTTTTCAGCATGTTGACCAACTCGGGTAGTGTGGCATCGATCTTGTTCATATATTAATCAGTCACAAATTGTGAATAAATATCTGTTAATGAGGCAAGAATTAGATCCATACATAATTCATGATCCATCACAAACCCAGTCGAGTCAGCTTCTCTATATAACCCAATAGTTTAAGAGCATGCTGTGATGTTGAATTGCCAGCCTGCATCTTCGTACTGAATAAGAGTTTTGATGTATAGAATCTCTTAGACTTAGCTTACTCTGGGAAGAGCTCATGAAGATAGAAAATCATGGTATCAAGGTCTATGCTCTCATGCTGTCTCTGAAGCTCAAAATTCATGTTTGCCAGCATTATGCATGGTGCTGTTTCATGATCCTTTCTACACTTCTCCCATGCCTCATGTTCATTGGCATTGCTTTCAGCATCAGGCTCATTAGGGATGGGCTCATCTAAAATATAAGCTATCCTTTCGGATTTGAGGACTATCCTCACCGCCCTGAACTAATCACTAAAGTTTGAACCATCTAGTTTGTTGTCAAGAATTGAGCGAAGGTTTATGTTCGGATTCATATTAGTGTTAGTGTTCTTATTCAACCTAGATATAAGATAGAATTTGTTTAGACATTAATATATGTATATGCATTTAATATAAGGTCTTTAATTAAACACATAATTCCTACTATTTTCTTGACATTCAAATAGCCCCTTCTATTAGAATTTAGGAAATTTGGTCCAACCAATTTTCCTTTGTAGGTAGCATCCATAGCCACTCATCATGACCCCCACTATAGCAGGTCAAGCCATAACAAGGTAACCATAGTTATACCCGTCCATTTACATCTCATGCAATTGCTAATCCATTGGAGTTCTCTTTCTCGAGATGTGTGTACCCAATTGTATGACTCCTCAAAAGTGTCTCCAATTTGGCATTAGCTCCAATAATGTGGACAACCAACCCATTTTAAGGCACTAACCCCATCTAGTCTCATGACCAAACACATGTAAAGGGAAGGCATGTTATATATGTGCTTACATCGGTTAATAAGGTTTGTATCATGACTTATAACTGGAAGACTATCTACCGCCTTAATATTATTGTAGGGAATTTATTGGTGCCGCTGGTCTCACCCTAGTCTAGGTCTTATACAATGGATATGATTATGAAAATAATAATTCTAAGCTATTTTGAATTATTAACTCTAAGGGAAAATGCTCGGGACTGATATATCATAATCATTCCATTATGCCAAGACTACACACAACATGTAAAACAAACAAAGTCCATGTTTAAGTTCTTGCACATATGTCTATAAGTTTTAATTTAACAACTTAAACCACATTTGTAAAACCATATGCGAAATTCAATTCCCATATTAGAAATTGACTAGGTCATAAAAGTCTCTTAGATACTTTTGAATCTAATATAGATGGAGATTTCCAGGTAGGAGAGGCCCCATTAAAGTGAATGAACAGCCACGTCCAATCCTTGCCAAAATAACCACAGGCATTTTAATTCATTGTACCACTAAAACTATGATTTAAAGATTTCATTCTTTAATTGAGTGAAGTACAAGACAACCATCAATTAAAGCATTTACACATGTGGTACAATATTGCTCTTTTAAATGATAATCTCCTAGACCAAGTTTGAGCAAAACCTTAATTTATTTATCACATTATTTTCTAAAACAAATTGAACCTAAGTCATGCATAGTATACTTTAATTAACTCATAAAAAAGATCATTTTAACATATTATAATCCATCATGCATAGCATAAGGCAGGCTTTGATATCACTGCTGGTTAATCAAGATAATAATTAAATATGTAACATTGGAAAGAGAAATTTCAAAACTTAAAATTAACCTAAAGGATCTCCTAAACATGCTATGATTGATATAATATAAGTTAAAACATTCTATAGATGCTAATAGGCTGATAAAAATTATAAAAGAAACCTAGCATCTGAGTTTTAAACATCACCAGTTGATGCGTGCTTCTCTTTTCCTTTTGGATGAGGCATGCCCTTAGAGCAATTCGGCAGAACTTTTTCTACAGTAGTAACTAATACAATACACTCCTTCCATCAGGTTAAGTACCATCTAGTTTATTAAGCTTGGATTAAGTGTCAACTTAAGTAATAGCCGTGGCTATCCTAGAATTAGACTTGTTCACGAAGAACACCACTCGCCATTAGGTATCAAGATTGACTAGAAACCCATTCTATCAATCTTATACTCTGATCAGAGGTTTATGAGTGTGTCACTTCTATAAGGGGCCCTAAGGTACTGATCGTAAGGTTTTGACTATACTCGTTCTTATAGGCTTATATTCGGTAATGGTGCCAAAAACCCTATTCCCCACTTTTCTACAGATAAATTAAAAGTTCAAAATACGAACAGGTGTTGTCAATACCGCTTATCAAATAGAAAAATGATGACCACTACAAGTATATAGTTTCGATGTAGTTTTAAAAGATATCTATCCCACAAGGAAGGAATTCGGTATTAAAGACCAACTAGAGTTATAGAACAAAAGAAATAAGATAATTTATATTGGAGGGTTTGGATGGTTTGGATGATAGATTGATGAATAGACAGATGCATGAACAGATTAGAGAAGACGTAAACTATATAGCTATTTCCTGAGGATAAGTATAGTAGAGAAAAATATACAAAATCATCAAGAATATTTCATACACTAGATAACTTCAACAAACATGGTTCTAGACGTCCAAATATTCAATGATTCACCATAGAGCAACACATGAAATGACTTTTCCAGATCTAGGGTGAACAAATTATGATACTTATAAGAAACTGGATAACAATATTACTATGCTTAGTACGGGTCACTCTCACATAGCCATATTTAGTAAGTTACCACTCAAAAAATGTTGGCTTACTAAGCAGCGTTAGAATCACAGATCCAGTGATTATATACACAATCTTGTTAACCTCAAAATCACTCTTAAAGTTAACTCGAAAGCATATAACTTCATTAATATAAATGACGCAAGATGAAATACTCATTATGACACAGACATATCATAAATTTTGAAATAGAAAGTATAAGTAGAAAACAAAGTAAAGTTGTAAGGTGTGCAAGTGAAAGCTAAAGTTGATCAAACCATATCCACTCTTTAATGGGAGTCGTCAATTTCGGCAATTCCTGCATCTACTTTGAATTCAGTCTCGACTCATACAGAACCTCCGCTAGGATGCTATTCTTTGTGAATATCGAACAAACTAATGTTGGAGAATGAAAAATTTTATTGATAAGTGCTTTGTAATTACACTCATACAATAATCACTCAAATAACTGGGGAAATCTAGTGATCGAAATAAGTATTGAATCACTTATACATTTTTCTCACTACAACTTTGAACATAGCGAAATCTATATATATTTTCACTCTCTATCTATGCACGCATACTATCTTTCAATGCCTACTACTCATGCCACCATGCATGTCCACGAAATTGGTGTGATTTAAACCCTATTTATAGAGTGCGAAGGGTTGCGTCTATCCAAATGAAGAGTTGTGTCCATTGGTAAAGGGTTGCATCACTTGAATATGATTAGATGCAAAGATTCATCCTTATCCACAATGGAAAGGTACCTTTTCATGATTGGTCTACTTCTAAGAGGTGTTTTTTCAATTAACAGTTGATGGTGGTTGATTGTTCTTATCCGGTGGTTGGTAGTTGAGAAGAGTTGAGCAATAACTGTCTCAAGTCACGAGCATGATATATGTATCCTGATCTTGACTATTGGTTGGAAACTTTCTACTTGTGAAGAATAACAAGTCATCACCGCGAATGGGTGTCATGATCGTGAAATATGCTTTAATTCATGCTTCCTCTTTGCAACTTTGCCCATATTTGACAGCTTTGATCCTGAGCAATTTCCTTATGTTCCACGCATAATTTTTGCACCTTTTTCACTCTTTTTACATAGAATTCCATCTTTCATCATTTCACTCCCAAGATTCACCTACTTTTCGCACTTGCATAAAAAACAACAACATACCACGTGAAATCTTTTCTATGAAGTATAAAATGACTCTAAACCATATCATTTTATGATTGAAAAAATCATGATAATAAGTGTAATTATACACCTATAATGTGCATCTCCCATTATATCACTATATCAGGAGAGATAGATCCCACCTTGACTACTCTGCTTACCAACATATGATTATCACTATACCCGTAATAACACATATCATCCTAATCGACAAGGTATGAATAAGTATGAGCCAAAGCTCTATTTTAAAAGGCGGTCAAGGTGGTCGCTTAGTTGGCGCCTAGGTTGGGATTTTTGGAACACCACCCCGTTTTTATATAATCGGGCGGTCAAGGTGGAAAGTGTCGCCAAAACTTAGAAAAGCGTCGCCAAAGATAGGAAAAAGTGTTGCAAAAGCCTAGAAAATGTCGCCACAGCCTAGAGTTATGAATTTTTAATATTATTATATAAAGATTTTATATGTTAGCTAAATTTATTATTTTAATTCATTAATAAATATTATATATTTTAAAAAACTAATCCGCCTAGTCCCCGCATAGGTCTCGATTAATCCCTTCCTAGGCCCCCGGAGGCTCTAGCCGCCTGACTAGCGCCTTTTAAAACACTAAGCCAAAGTATAGTAACTCCTATATAAGGTAACCAATATCTCAAGTTTGAGGATACTTGTACTACTACTACAATAAGACATGACACCAACACATGGATATAGTTATTTTTGAGTGTCTGTCTTATAGTGATCTGCAATGTATTACCCGAATACATTCATGTGTTACCTCAAGTTACCACCTTTAGCTCTTGAGATTGGCTACTTGGATCTAATCCAAGGAGTAAGCTACACATGCTATTCTATCTGTTCTATTGATGTCATGTCTCCATGAAACTATGACTAGGGATATTTAAACTATTTATAATAACACGTATGTGCAGTTCTCACACCACATAACTCCCACCATGTCCTTGCACTTTTATGCTATTAAGTAATCATGGACTTTGTCTTATCAATGCGCATATATATAATACTATACGTATATGATACCAGCGAGATACATAAATAAATTGAAAACACTGATAAGCAACAAAGATGCCTTAATTATTATTAATAATAATCCGAAATCGTTTGTACATTATAACTAATTATGACATATCCTTAATTACCTTTAGGGTATACATCATGTCTAACATATATAGGTGGAGTGGATTTCAAAACTCCCCTAAAAACTAATGTGGGATGGATTTATCCCATCCCACACGCAAGTAAGCTCGCGGAGCTCCAACTTCCCTCAAGCCGACCTGCGCACACAGCCCGCTTAGGAAAGCCTTATTAGTATATGTCAATGACATATAATACAAGGAAAATGATCGCATTCCCACTAGCCTTCTTATATACACATAGCTCATTAGAGTTTGACACAAAACCAATTTCTCGGATTATCTCATAAAAAATAATATTTTAACTCCTCGATGCTTGCTTAAGTTCGTAAATGGACTTCTGCAACTTGCATACCATCGAAGCATCCTTGGAGGTAAAACCCTTGGGTTGTGTCATATACATATCCTAATCAAGATTCTCATTAAGGAACGCTATTTTCACATCCATCTGCCAGATTTCATAATGAGCGGTGATGGTAAGGAGTATTCTGATAGACTTTAGCATGGCCACTGGTGAAAAGGTTTCATCATAGTCAATGCCTTCTTTTTACTTTAACCTTTTACGATGAACCTTGCTTTATAGGCAATTACATTACAGTTCATGTCAGTTTTTTTCTTGAAAACCCACTTGCATCCTATGTGCTTAATCCCACTTGGAGCATCAACCAAGTTCCAAACTTGATTTTTGTACATGGATTCCATCTCTGTCCTCATGGTTGTAAACCATTTGTTAAACTCTAAGCCTTCCATTACCTCCTTGTAAGTCTTGGGCTCATCATCTTCCATAAGAAAGAGATGTTTATCATCAGCGATGAGTAAATAATATCGCTCAGGAGCCATTGGAGCCCGACCTGAACTACACAATGTCAGTTATAATAGGCTGTTCCATGCTTACACTTTCTTGTGTAACACATGTAGGAACAATCAGTTGATTGTCTGTATGATCTTCTTGAATGCTTAACTCAAGATTGCTCCCACTAGCTTTCGCAAGTATATGCTCCTTCTCAAGGAATTGAGCATTTCTAGAAACAGGTACCTTTTGTTCCTTAGGATCATAAAAGGTATAACCCATAGTCTCCTTAGAGTAATCTACAAATAGACACCTATCAGAATTAACACTTAGCTTATCTGAACTTGTCCTGTTTACATAAGTAGGACATCCCCAAACTCTCAAATGAGAAAGAGATGGTTTCTTACCATACCACAATTTGTATGGTGTTTGATCAACTGATTTTGAGGGCACTCTATTTAGAATATAAACTATGCTCTCAAGTGCAAAACCCCAAAAGGATCTGCTGAGTTGTGCTTGGCTCATCATGGATCGAACCATATCAACTAGGGTTTGATTCCTCCATTTTGACACTCCATTGTGTTGGGGTTTATAAAGAGGTGTCCATTGGAATAGAATACCATTATCCCTTAGATAATCCTAAAACTCTTAGCTTAAGTATTCACTGCCTCAATCAGAACGAAGGGTTTTCATTCTTTTCCCAAGATGTTTCTCTACTTCTATTTTATTGGTCCTTAGACATCTTGTAAATAACTATAGAAGGAGGGTGAATGCGAATCTTGGTTACTTTTTAGGATTTATAAATTTTTTTAATGAAGTTGAGGTTTTATATGCGTATTGAGTTATGTGTGTGGAGTTATGCTTGTTGAGTTGTTATAAAAACTTATAAACTGCTTAGCTTTGCTGGCATATTTTATCTACAACCTCTTATTAAGTACTCTACTCAGCTAGGATTAATTTTTCAAGCAAAACACTTAACAGATATAGAATGATGAATGCGCTGGACAAAGCAAAAGTGAAAGTAAAAGTTTAGAATTTCAACACTTGAATTTATCTTGGTTCTGCCTCGAGCCTACCTCTAGTCCTCGGATACCTTTTTCAAGCTTTAATCCACTAGTGTTCATTCCTTACTTAGGCAAAGCAACCTTTACAGCGGGTAGATACAATTTTTACAGAAAGTACCTTTCTTTTTAACTACCACTCAACTCAGCTTGGGTACCTTCCCAAACTGACACTCAGATTTGAATATAGAAAGTGCGAACTGAATTCAACTTATAAAATGTTGAATCCTTATAATGTTAAATCTAAATATTTGATTCTCTCTATTACAAATAGGTTTGAAAAGATTGTTTGCTAATTGCTTAAATTTGGAATTTCTTGAAGCTGGGAGTAATTGCGTAGAGTTTCATCTCTTAAAGAAATTCTAGGTGATTCACCAAGTTTGAGCATCTACTTTAGTCTTCTATTTATACTTGAAGCATTACGAAGTAGCTGTTGCAAACTTTTCGGGCTCGTTGATCTTTAATTTCTCTTCTCTTCATGTCTTTCGAATCTTCTCGTTAGAGACAGATTCTAGGACATTTAAAGATAGAAAATTAAACATTGAGGTGCGATAAAATTCCATTGACAAAATCTCATTTGTCTTCAAGCAATACGGATTGAGAGAGAGGTACGTGAAATGAAATGTGGAGTCTTGAGATTGGTTGACATATTCTGATGCTTGTAGAGGCATGCAAAGACATTGAGAAATAGTGCATGACAGAGAATTCCTTTTGCTTTGGACTTTAGTGAGGAATCCCGACATTCCATGTTGATAACTATTATCTTGTGAGGATTACTAGAAATCTTCTTTAATTTCAACACTTTTTATCTTGAAAAGCAACTAAAGAATATTTTGTCTCTCACATAAATCGTTAGTAGCATATGTGTCATTTAATTCTCTAAGTGTCAATGAGAATAGCTTTTAATCAATAAAAGCTAACTCAGCACAGCTGAGTAGATATACTTCTAAACTACGTAGTACTCAGCATAGACTCAGCTTTTCCTACTCTAAGTCGTAACTTAATTAATTACTCAGCAAACTAAGTTGTTTTCCCTTAAACAAACTCAAGTCAGCTTCATTAATTAAGAGTATACTTAGTACTCAATTAATTTCACCATCCTAGTTAGTTTTCTATTACCAAAACTTTTAAGTACTATGAGGTACTATTAACTTGGGTTCTACAATCTCCCCCATTTTGGATAGATAGAAAACTAGGTAGTTGAAGAAGTTAATTTAATAAGTAGTTTAGAGATATCAAGAATACTTGGAAAGTGATGTAAGACTCCCTTGTGCTGAGTGACTTTCCTTAGTCAATTTGAACTCCCTCATACTGAGTGAGATTCTTTAAGCGGCTCAGCTCTCCCATACTTAGAGGATTTTTCTTCACTTTAGGACTTTGTTTTACTTCAGCTCTTCTTCAATGTTGGTCTCTTGTATGAGTTCTTGCATCATATAATCAACTTAGTAGTATACATACAACATAATAAAGTTAAGAAGATCTTAACTTGAGGCATAAACTTGTAATTTTCATTGATTCAAAAATGACTTAGTCAATACATTACTTATGTTCTGAACTAAGATTACACAGCTAAGTCCTAGTACAAGTTCTAACAACAAAGAACATGGCTTATTCTATTTTCTTTGTGCTATGGAGGATGAACCAACAGTCTTGTCTTGATTAGCCTTTGGATGTTACTACTGAGGAGATTTATGATGAAATTGCTACCTTGGAAGAGTTCCCTTGTAAAGATTCACCGTTTGGAGAGCATCTTCAATTACCTTCTCCCCCTTTACTATCTGACCTTGCACAATTTATTTAAAGCAGAGGTTAAAGGCATCAAGGGTAGCTTGAAAGTTCTCTTGCTGGTCGATGATTTGAGGGGAAATCTCTTGCTCCAGTTGCTATTTTCCCTTAGTGGTAAGGAAGTCTTGATCATTACGCTCATTGAAAAGAATATGGTGACATATGGAGAGGTGTGCAATTTAGCCAAACCTTTGACACGCAAATTGTTGAAAGCATTGGAGTAAGGCTTTGAAGTTTGTTGTAGTTAGTGTGATCTTTAGTTGTGTTTCGATGTCCAGAACCTTGGGTCCAATAGATAGTATACAATTTGTAGTGAAATCAATGTCTTTAGCGTCCAATTCGCTCATCTTTATTAAAGTTCCAACATTCTTCTGCAGGTCTTGTACCTTCGACTTGATGACATTCAGCTTAGTATGAATGGTCATACTAGTCTTAGGGCATAGAGAATTAGGAGCAGGCAAGCTTGGAGTTGGCATGTCTGGAAAAATCTTCCCCATTGTAGAGATAGGGAACTTCTACTAAGAGGAGATCTTGTCTGTTGTGTGCTCATTAACTTCTCTTTGGATAGAGTCCAGCTTGGTGTGGAGAGAGTTAAGATTAACGATAGGTGCCTTGTCCATCTTTACTGAGATATCTGTTAGCAGCTTCACCATCTAGTCCTACTTATTGTCATGGTTTAGCAAGAACTTCAACTGGGCCTCAAACAACTCGGCAATGCTATGGCCAACGTCCTTTGATTGTTCTACCTCCTTGAGGACATTCTCAATTTAGTGATATTTTAGCCTACTCCTCACCAAGTTTGTGGACCTATGTCACTTGAGTTGCCATGTTGGTACTCAATAGACTCACTTGCTCAGTAGCAGCATCCACACTACCCTTAATCTTTCCTGCAATAGCGTTAGCCATTGCAGTAGACATGGGGATAGCAAAGATTTCTATCCCAAGCTAGGCTACCGAATCCGTTAAATCGGTTAAGATTAGAGCCATCTTGTTACTCTCTTTTTCCAAGTGATTTCGAATAACAAATAAGCTACCTTGAATCTTTTCAAACTCTTTGAAGTAGATAGATTCAATTGGCAAACTTGTGTGTTGTTCGAATTCAGGAAATTTTTCCTTGGGTTAGGAGGACAATCCCATCAAATCCTCAACGAGTAGCAATTTGCTTATTGCTCCATCTAACTCAGCAGTTGTCTTAAGCACAGGGAATTTCTTCCTAGATAACTCTCTGATTTTTGCCAAGAAAGATATATTAGGTAAATCCTCACGGATTAGCTCTCTACTAGGTTTAGTTGCTTCATGGGCTGTAAAATTTGCCTCAGCAATCTGACCACTTGCATTTCCTTGCTGAGTGTAGTTCCTTGCTGAGTGTAGTTCTCAGCATTAGGAACTTTCCTAACCAGAGGGGTTAAGGGGGTAAATTTTTGGTTTGTAGAAGAGGGTGGTTTAGAAGAATTTACAATTGAAGATGTGGAGGGAATGGCTTGCTTGAGTGGAATAGAAGGTATAAGGGCTGTATAAGAAATGATTTGTGTCTGAGTTTTTATAGGAGAAGAAGTGGTTGAAGAAATATGTACTGGTGAGGGGTTAGGAGAGAATGTATCATGGCTTTTCGTAGGAGAGGAAATATGAATAGGAGAGGTTTAGTTATGAACAAGAGAGGAAGGAATATGAATAGGAGAATTTATAGTATTTGAAAGAGGAGGAGAATTTACATATGGTATTTTCAGTATCTACAGGAGTAGAAACTGGGGGTATGGAAGGATTTATAGGAGAAGATGGGATTTGAGGATTTACAGAAGAAGTAGGGATAGGATTTTGTGGAACCTCTTGGTTAGCTATTTGACCCAAGGATGGGTCAGCTTGAGGTTGCTCATACTAAGTAGAGGACTGCTTAACATGAGTGAAAGAGGGTGTGGGGATGTTGGGGTCCTGAGGATCAGACCCCTCAAGTATCAAGGATAGGGGGTCTCTAACATCTTCCTCGTTGCTCACCACCTGCACATTTCTTTGTAGGGGCCTATTGGTGGCAGAACGCTTGCGTTGAGTTCTCTTTACTTTGGCAAAGACTTCTTGAACTTCAACAACAACTTTAGGAATTAGAGTTTCCTCTTCTCTAGATTTCTTAGCCTTGCCCTGCTCCTTAGTTTCTTCTAAGAATACCATTTTGCGCTTTCTTTGGCGCAGTCACTCCACTTGCTGCTCAACTTAAAGTTTGACCTTCTCATCTCTTTGTGTGGTTTTAGCCTTCATTTTCCTCCTTTGATGTTGGTGTTGAGCAGGGGCCTCATTGACTTTGGATTTTGCAGGGCTCTTCCCCTTAGCCATAGAGGAAGCAGCCTTCAGCTTGGGAGAGGAGGCAGTGGCAGTGACTTTCTCTAGGATACTGGATATGGGGACTTTTTCTGAGTCATCACTATCATCGAAGTCCATCATGAAGCCATCTTCATCCTCCTTCAAGATATCCACTGAAACTACCATCAATACACACTTTAGCTTGCACTTTTGTTATGCCTTGTTGTACCTAGTATATACCTGGTTGTGAACCAGTTTGCTGAAGTGAGAAATTTCAAATCTCTTCTCCACAAGAAAAATTGTGTCACTGGACTCCCTTAAAAACTATGCAATGTCCACTTTCGCTGCCCTCATTAGTTTGGTAATGAGGTAACTAGAGTGATAGATAGTAGTCAGCTTAGTCAAATGGTGAAGAATCACCACTAGCCAATTAAGCTTCTTACCCTCTACCATATGGTAGACCACACACGTCTCAAAATAAGTGCAGCTAGTGATAGACCCAATTTTTGGTAGTAGCAACTTCACCACCAGCTCATGGCAAATTCTAGCTGTTTAGCTCATCCTGCTTGTTGCAATCTCCCCTAACACATAGTTTGAGGGGAGCTCCCAATCCTCTGGAATGATTACGACGTCTTTGTCACTAATCTTGCGGAACTGAGTGCCTTTGTTAGGCATGTTGAGAACACTCCCAATCATCCTTGCATAAATGAGAGTGGATTTGCCTTCGAAATCCATCATTAGCACATCATCAAACCCTTGAACGGTGTAAAGGTTTGAATAGAATGCCCTGATAAGACCTGTGATGGCAGGTCCTTACATCTTTAAAAAGGACCTGAGGTGTTAATGCTTAATGATTCTATGCATGATTTTGTTCTTCAGCAACCCTTTATAGTCTACTTCATAGACCAGGCCAAACTCTAGGTTATTTGCCCACTCCACCTTAGTGAAGAGGGTTCCTTCTTATAGAGTTAACTTCTCGGTCTTTCCCTCATCATTTACTATGATTTTCATAGAGGTGGTGCTCTTGAGTCTGAAAGTGTTCTTGGTAATCGCCATTTGAGAGAGGATTTGAATGAAATTGAAAGAGAAGAGGAAATTAGGGTTTGAATGCTTTAGCTTTCAAATTCACAGAAAGTAAATGACCTTTTCACTTCAACTGTTCAACTTATATAGGCAATAGCATCTCTCAAGGTACGTGGCACTTCCACAGCTCAAGATGAAAATGAACACTGAGATGGGCCTCTGATTAACTACCTGAGTAAAATGGTGAGTTTTGATAAAAAAAAAAGGTTCCTCTTCAAAAGCACGTCTTTTTGAAATGTAGAGCTTGAATTTTAATCACGAAACTATTCCTCACGTCGTTACTTTAAAAATATAGATGGAGTTATCCATGTGTCTTCTCAAGGCTTGAACTTCAACACTTAGCCAAAATTCTAAGAATTTCATTCTCCTTCTTCTTCTTCAATGTGGATTACCCATTCTAATAAACAACTTCAGAGTATTGAATTGCTCCTTTGGCAATGGCTTGGTGAAAATGTCAGCACGTTATTCCTTAGAAGGAACATACTCTAGCTTGGCATCTCCTCTTAGCACATGATCCCTAATGAAATGATGTCTAATGTTGACATGCTTCTAATAAGTGTATAATTATACTTATTATCATGAAATTGTTTTACTTATAAAACGATATGATTTAAAGTCATTTTATACTTCACATAAAAGATTTTAGGTGGTATGTAGTTGTTTTTATACAAGTGCAGAAACTAGGTGAATCTTGGGAGTAAAATGATCAAAGATGGAATTCTATGTAAAAAGAGTGAAAAAGGTGCAAAAAGATGCGTGGAACACAAGGAATTGGCTTAGGATC
>CATIWQ010283320.1:0-24174 GCA_949673415.1 Euphorbia schlechtendalii | reverse complement strand
CTTCATTTTACTATTTGATTTTAGAATTATTGAATCCATTTTATTATGTATTATAATAATAAGAGAATGATGAATTCTTCAAATTCATATCTTGGAGATTTTGAATTCTACTTATGGTCTTCTTAGCCATACCATTATGCTTTTTTTTATTAGTCCTCAATGTTGTGTCGTGAGTTGTTGTGATGGTTAGGGACTTTTTGAGGTCTAGAGACTAAAATGTGCAAAGTGTATATGCACAGGAGAGTAATATATCTCCAGTCAATCCATTCTGATTATCTTCCATCCTTGTTGTTTACATGGCATGTTCTGATTGTTTGCTTTTTGTGCACCAGTTTTATTAAAGTTGTTATATATATATATATATATGCATAAAGTTCTGAATTTAGAAATCTTGCCACAAAATAATAAGAAAGTAATAGAATTCTAGTAGAATTATGTTCTTCCAGTTACTCAAAGTGAAGTGACTCTATACTTACCCACGGGATGACACATTATTTCCACATGCCATCGATGGAGAGAGATGGACATTCAATCATTAATACCCTGGTGTCTACTGATTGTAACACTATTTTTGTGTGAGGATTTATCTAATAATGCTAGTTTTGTTGATTTTAAACTAGCATCGCATAACATTTAAATTGATGGTAAGAAAGAAAGTAATAATAAGATTCAATTTCTTATTTTGCATTGTTAGATGAAAATATATAATGATGTGTCTCTTCGATTTTTTTACATCTAAGAAGTGAGAGTGACAATCTTATAAATTTCAGCATGCTATGATGTTTTAGCGTGTAACTAAGTTATTTTTATTGTGTAATATGTGTTATTCCAAGTATATTATATGTTATATGCAGAGATTCATATGAAATGATATCACCTATGAATTTTTTTGGAAGAATGTTATACATATTTTGGGGATGACCATTCTTTGTGCTGGAGAAATATTAGGAAATGAGATTTAGGAGAGATGGTTTCTTCACACTCTTCGTCATTCTTTATATCATACTCATTTTTCGTAGAAAAATCATGTTATGAAGGCATTATACATTGTGTAAGAACTATTATACTTGGTATAACATATGTTATACTAGGTATTAATCTCAAACATTGTAAGGAAATGTCAAAATAAACTAATCAAATTGTTATCACATTAAGATATTAGGAACTTTATTTTTATTTTTCCATTACAATACTATCATAACCTCAACAACAAATTAAAATAGAAGTATGTTTAAAGTCTTTAAAAATCAGGGATAAATATTAGTGAAAAAGAGATATAAAGTAGTCAGTAGTGTTGGGCTAATGTGTCATCTGGAGACTTACCCGAATGCTTGACAATTCAGTGTCAAGGATAAACAAACAAAACCCCATTGGTACAGCTCATGCCATAAACACTTCACATGCCATATTCTGAATAATAAAACGAGCAACACACTCTGCACCTCCACTTGAAACAAATACATCAACATTCAATTTCACTAGGCCATCTAGTGGAAGCTTCCATCCATCGTGAAGCATGCTGAAAGCCCTACTTATGTTAAATGCTAAATCAGGTATCGGAATAAAACAAATTGACATTCTTATTAGGTATAATAACTCTTTTATTGTACTCAATTTTCGCAGCAAAAAACCATTTTGCAACGGCATTATACCTGGTATAATAGTTCTTATACTTAGTATAAGAACTATTATATCAGGTATAAATACTAATATACGAGGTATAATAGTTTTTTGTTACGATTAATGTTTGAAATTAAAATTTAAAAATCTGATAATCGTATATTTGGTATCAAAGTTGTTATACTAGGTATAACAACTTTTATATCATACTCATTTTTGTAGAAAAACCATATTATGAAAACATTATATGTGGTTCAAGAGCTATTATACCAGGTATAATAGATATTATACCTAGTATAACAGATGTTGAAATGGTGACAAAAGACCAAGTAAATTAGTACTTTAACATTGAAATTCACTACCCACATGTGGACTATGATATACGGCAGGCTCTAGCTTGAAAGGCTTATTGTTATTATGCGAACCAGTAGGTAAAACAACGAACCCATCGATAAATTAGTAGAATAGTAGTGGCCATAAAATCTGAAATGTCTCAATGTGAAAAATATTTTATTATGAGTTGGGAGAAATCGGCATTCTGAAAATCTCACATGCCATATCTCAACACAAAAAAAATAAAAAGAAGTTAATAAGATCGCATAAGGGCTTCACACTTAAACTTTTCACTCAAAGAAACTGTGGAACCACTATTTCAAGAAATCTTGTTCCAGATTCGCATCCAACCAAATAATAAGCAAATATGATTCTGCAAAAGTATCAAATGGAAATATGACTTACTTTTGGCTCTTTATCAATAAGATAAAATTTGTCATCTTGTAGTGTATATGACATTAAGTATCATGAATGCCTGAATTGTAAGCACAACATTACTGTACCCTTTAGCTCTAACAACTTCAAGAGGGGTTTGGCAATTCATTCATGCTTTGTCCTTTGCTCGCCAGTAGTAGTTCTTAGATATTGAAATCATAGTAAAATGCACAATGACTATCCTCACAAAGCTTCCTCTCCATACTTCCATTCGACAGACTTCAATTTTTAAAGCTTTTGATCTCTTTATATACTTTATTATGCAACAATTTTTACACTCTAATGCCGCCTGTGGAAAAATGAGATTATAAAGTTAAAAGAAAGATGATGCAGAAGATGATAGGTACAACACAAAGCCATTATCTACTTCCACAAACATGGCAGCACAACAAGTGAATATAGAATTGGCATAAATACTCTATATATTTCATTTTATGCGATCATCTAGGTACCAACTAAAACAAACTACGTCCTGCACTTAAATTATAATCAAATTTCTTGTAATTTGGGTTAGCAAAGATCATAAAGTAGCCAGAAGCTACTATCTTGTATCAAGCCTAAATGCTTTAAGTTTTCACTATTGCTTTTTCCATATCTCACCATCAATAGTTATTAGATATTGAAATTTTATATATATAAAACGCAATTGGAAATGAACAATCGTTCTAGCACCAAATTCAAGATGAACTAAAAATATTCTTTGAGAATCACAACAAACAACATAGTACACAACTGATTCTTATAGGAATAATGGCCATATGGATCCCAATTTAACAGATCAACGCAAAAAGAAATGAAACCTAATTGCAGAGTAATTAAACATAAAAATTATATATGATATATTACCAGCAACGAGTTAGTAGCAGTGGATAAACAAGGAGAGGAAGAATGGAAGTAGTGAGTGGAAGAGACTAGAGTATCATAATGTTTATGGAAGATTATTCAATGCATTATATAATTTACGGAGGCCGAACAAAATCAAATCAATGAAAAGAGAGATACGTAAATCACAAAATCAAATCAAAATCTCAGAAAAAAATATACGGAGATTTAAAAAAATCTGTAAAACAAAATCACAAACCTTCTTAGCAAAAAATTTCCGCTTCAATCATTTAGTTTCCTTCTCGAGACACTCAGAAAAACCACCAAACCGCCACCACCGAGGTAGAGAATGATCGTTTTAGCTCTGAATTGACTACCGGAGCCACATGCTCTAAATTAACAGCCGCCGAGGTTGAGAAATCTGCCAGTAGTAGTTGTGTGAAATCAGAGCAGTTTGGAATTTGTTAGGTTTTGAAACTCTGATTTCTATTACACGTATAAGCAAAAATGGGAAATAGGAAGATGAGCTTTCAAAAAACAACACATGACCCAAAATTGTTTAATCTTTTAATTGTAAATGTATAAAATCCCCTTTGTTCTATTTGTAGTCGTGACTTGTGGTTTTCGGGAGCATCAACGTATGAGAATAAAACATTGAGTATATATATTTTTTTAATATGGCAGTAGTTGGATATATAAATTTTAAAGTACGAGACTCGGCTTTATCCAATGTGAATTTCTCATTGTATTAATTTGGATGGAACTCATGCAGATTTTTCTTCATTACATGCTTTATGTGTCGTTTCCTTTTGACTGCTTGATTAGTTTTTGAGAATTTTACTGAATCGTGGCAGAACTGAATTTTATTGTCTCAAATTATGAAATTTCCATGAGTCTAATTTTTGTTCTTTTGAGTAAACGGTTATCCAACGGGTGCATCAATATAAAATTTGGTTTCTGTACATGCATGTCCCAAGTTGATAAATAGATCTTATAAACAGGAAGCAAATATAAAGGTATGTATAGAGCTTAATTAGATAATTTATTTCTTGTCATCCGTAACAGAATATCTGACATCTGCCGGCTTAATTGATTTTGAAACGGGTCTTTTGTCTTTTTATGTTCTTGTTGGTCTCGGTCATTTGTTCACGTTGTGATGCAGATGGACATATCATATCAATACATCCGTTGAGCTACTTTGTCAAACTGGAATTGTTAAGGGCATGTTGACATGAACTAATTAAGGTAAGCTTCGTTATGATCTTCAGAACTGTTTCCATTATTTCTTTTTAAATTTAACCTTGACTATGCCGCATCTTTTATTTTTTTGGTAAAACAAGAAAATAAAAGCAAACAAACGAAAACGCTGAAGATATGTCAAGTGTACAGAACATGCTCTAGGCTGGGGAACGATATGTTGCATTTTTTTTATGAATGTTTCATGGATATTTGTTTTAAGTCAATACATTATTATTCTTATGAATAATATTTTTTAGTTTAAATTCCTTTTTATTATTTATTTATATAGTTGAAAAATATTATTTATATTATAACTTCCCTCAATCCAAAATGCGTCAATATATAATTTCCGATATACTATTATGACAATATTGTACATTTTTTTTGAATGAATTGAGGGTGGTAGAGAAGTTGGGGGATGGCACCCGGTCGACTAAACAACCAGCCTCTACTTTATTAAAGAAGAAAGGAAAAAGGATTACAAAAGTTTAAAGAAAGCAATAGTTAAAGCGATCACATAAGTCGTGGAAAAACAAATCTACACAAAAATTAGGAACATATTTCAAAAAGAAAACGCATTTGAGAGCCTTCCATGGTTTGCCAAAGCGACAGCCACTCTAATACCCTCGCGATGCATATGCGTAACCACAAAATTAAGGCCATTGAAAAAGCTCAATACACCATGGAACTTGTGATGACTTGGACACAATATTGTACATTTAATGATGTGCCAAAATGTCACATTAAATATCATTGCATGACAATAAAATTTGTTATTAATGTTAAAGATTTCATGATAAAAAAGCATCAATAATATATACTATCATGACAATATTGTATATTTAATAATGTACAAAAACATCACAATAAGTATCCATACAATGACGAGTTCATGTTGTTACAAATTATTATTTATTATGACAAACATGTATATTTCAGAAGTACAATTGTGCATAATTTATGATGACTGCAAGGTCAATAAAATTTCACATATTCTGTGTGCGCTTAAAATTCGTCACTATAACTAGAATTTTAGATGACAAAATGTAAGATTTGTCATTTATATATTCATTTTCAATGACGAAAAGTAAGATGAAGTGACAACAAAAAATTAAGAAAATGACGAAATAGTTGTTATTGAAACAAAAAAACTACAGCAACACATGTAACTTTTTGTCACATAAAAATAATTCTTTGATGATGAAGTGTAGAAAGTTGTCATAAAGACAAAATGGGACGCACAAACTATGATGAATTTGAGCGATGATATTCGTCACCTATTATCTTTGGTGATGAAAAAACACGTTTAGTGACAATTTTAGTGCGTCGTAATTGCAAAATTTCTTGTAGAGCCGGCCGACTCTTCGTCTATGATTTCTATAGACAGTGAGCTTCTTGTATAACTTTATCTACAGGTTCCATACACTGGAAAAATATAACGATTTTAATGAGTCGCAAGCTCAGTGAATATGAACATTCAATGAACTGACAATTTCATACAATCACATAGTGTCACTTATTCATATATTACCAGCCAAACAATTACCCCGGAATACATGTAACATATAACAGATAACAATTGATTTGTTGACCAATCTTATAAAAAATTCGGTGACCTTTCTGGTCCATATAACATAACATGACATTTTGGTTCATGTAGCAATTGATTGACTGTATAGGTCCGAACAACAAAACATATATTGTAATATTTTGGTAGGTATGTCACAACATTTCCCTTTATATATCATTTGACCTCTATGCATATACATATATTATATAGAATCATATTAATGTTATATAACATATTGACAGTTGCCATAGACATATTTAATGTATCAATCTCATCAAGAGTAGGAATTATTCACATTTAATCAATAATTCATTATCACAAATACACAATTCACAATAAATTAGTTCACCACGTATTTGTAAATAACCATAATTTCCATATCTCTTATCAACTCAATTCATATCACACATATTCAAATACCACATATAAAAAATTCATACCAAGTATACTCAATTACCACATATCATCAATTCATACCGATTTCAAAATCACACATCAATAGAATTAAAACATTTCATTTGAAAATTCAATGTCAAGTTCATTTCATATTTATACTCATAAATTATCCAAACTAATTCCCTCAGAAGTGACTCGGGTCTTCCTCAAAATACTTTCACAACTTTGTGCTCCTATGAACATAAATTCATATCAGTTACACATTTACCTCTTATTTTCTTTTCCTTATAAATAATATGCATAAACAAGAATTACTTTCCCTATGACCTTATTGTCTTTAAAGACTCATAACTCTCAAAATACTCAACCAATGCTATAATTCTACTTTTATTCTATTCCTATTTGACAAGGCTTAAACATACTAAAATATTAAAATTGTCAGACCTCTACACGATTTATGATGAATTTTCCTCCAACACTCTGTTTCAGTCTCGTACAACCTGGACAACATCTTAGTAAAATGACCATAACGTTTTCTGCCGACCTTGAATTGACTTGATTCCTTTTATATCCAAAATTCAGAGTCATACAGTCAGGATAGAATTCACAGTACTATTTTAAATATAACCAACTCTATTTCAGTGATCAATCACACAAATCTAAGTAGCTTGAATTCAACAAGCTCTATAGCAAAATCTATTTAATTAGAAAATCCCAAATTTCACAGGAAGAACCCTAACATACTGAACTTCAGTCCATCTTTATATATTGAATTCTATCTCTATCTTTAACACTGAGAAAATCGCATCACAAGTCAGATATTTACCTTGTGCCATAACTTCTCTTCTTCCTTCTTCTTCTTTCTCGTACTCTTTCTTCACTCTGAATTTACCCAACTTTGTATGATTTTGAGTTCTGCCTCTAATTTCATATTCTATTATGATAACAAACTACCTAATGGCCCATAACCCACGAGGCCTGTTTGGCCCAAGAGGCCCAGTTAACCCATGATCCAGGGTAGCGGTTATGGTTGTGCAGTTATAGTAGGGCGGTTAACGCACTACAAGAGCTGTTACCTCCCCTATCTTAGCATTACTAGAGTGGTTTATCTCACGATCTGGACCTACTATAAATACCACATTCTTCAGAGTTGCTCGGATACGTAATACAACTACTCAAAAGATATCCAAGTTACCACTCTCCCCATTGTTAACTAACTTGAGTGTCGGAGAGGCTTTGCTGGAACCTCGATCGAGCATGCTAACATTTGCCTGTGTTGCAAGTAACCCACATTCGGATCGCGTGATACCGTTAGTTTGGTGAGCGTGGAGCACATTCATTTTAAACTTTGACCATGTATCCCAATTAGTCATAGCAAATTGCCAAACACTCTTCCAACCCAGCAAACAACCGGAATAGAATAGATGATGTTTCAGTAGAAACTTGTGAATGTACCCTACCCCAAGATGTCCAGGGAAATATCCTAAAGTTCACCCCGATCTCCAAAGAAGTGGAGAGGGACTTGGAAGCCTAGCTTCTACCTAGTGCGACTCCAAAGGAGCAGGCTATTGCCAAATACACCAAGAAGTTGATGTACACAATGGTGAGGATGCAAGACATCGTAAATGAGGAGAAACTGGCTCGAGAGGCTAGTGAGAGAAGGCTCAGGGCCCTTGAGGCCACGCTATACTCTAAAAAGCTGGATGGATACAAGAGGCGATTGATATACAACAGGCTAGAATCAGAGGCCTCGCAAATGGTCAAGAAGGTTATGGAGCACATAGGCGAAGAGAGATAAGAGAGGAGATGGGAGAAATCCTGTAGCCCCGTTAGATCCCATCGCTCGGGAGAGGAGCCGATAGTAGAGATAGAGGGGAATGGGGACAGATCATTGAGCCCGATCAGGTATTCCGAATGGGAGAGCTAAGGCTCATCGGAAGAGGACTGGCTGGACTAAATGGATACTCCGGCCTTGCGCCCCTACAGTAGAAGACCACCCTTAGAGAGGAACATAAGGAATGGGTAAGCCAACTTAGAGATAGGCTCTAAGAAATCTTGGTCAAATTATGTAGAGGAGTCGGATACAAAGATTGTTGATTAATCAAGATTGTAATTGAATGTGAAATCGTTGCAAGGTGGAATTTCAAAACTTAAAATTAGCCCGAGGATCTCCTAAGCATGCCATAATTGATATAATCTAAGTTAAAACATTCTAAAGATGCTTTTAGGTTTATAAAGCTTATAAAAGAAACCTAGCATCTAAGTTTAGAACATTATCAATTGATGCGGGCTTCTCTTTCTTTTGGATGTGGCTTTCCCTTTGAGTAATTCGACAGATCTTCGTTAGTACGAGCTTCCAAACTAGGATAGCCTCTATTATTAATCCACATGGATCTTCACCGACCAAAACATCATTGAAGAAGAACCCGTTAGTAAACAGTAGCTACTAGGCCGGTTGAAGACTAACTCGAAAATAAACCAAGGCACACTTTAGAAAGAGCCTTCAAAAGAATTCTTTGTTTGTTTAGAGAAATTTGTGGAGGATCTCGCACAACTAACGAAGAGAGAGATGTCAAACACAGAGAGAAAAGATGAGTTGAAGTGTTGAATAAAGAGGAGCTGAAGGCCTATATATAGGGAAAAACGGGGAGTGTTTGACTCCCCCTAAAACTCAAAGTGGGATGGGAATATTCCCATCCCACTTAGCGGTTTTACCTTGAAGGCTGCCTGCGTAGCAGTGCAAGCCTGTGTAGGCATTGCCATGGGCAGCGCTTACGAGTTTGCAGCCTGCTAGCGTGCGCGGGCTTACCTCGTGCCCCATTCTGAGCAACCTGTGTTCATTTGGGGCCCACTCGTAATGGGAAAAATCCCTTGCTACGCTATGTGCAATTTTTCCCTATTCTCTCTTTATTCCCTTTAATTAGTAATTCGGTCCAACCAATTAATAATTCTTTTAACGAATTCGACAACTAGATATTCTCGCCATAGACCCAATCTATGGTTTCTTTACTTAGTTCTGATAAAGACTCAAAGCGTGTGGCCTCATAGGATCCCAAAGTATTGAGTTGCTAGAGGTTTACCTAAACTTGGTTTCTCATCCGGGAACCTTTAGGCTCAGAGTTCCACATTAATATGGAACCCAATAGCTCTAGACGATCAAATGGTCTTTCTAGCAAAGGTGTATGATCCACAAATACTTGGAACGTCACATGCTTGTGACTTGATCCGATTTTGCAGTAGTAACCAATACAATACACTCCTTCTATCAGGTTAAGTACCATCCAGTTTCTTGAGCTCTGATTAAGTGTTAGCTCATGTAATAACCGTAGCTATCCTAGAATTAGACTTGTTCACGAAGAACACCACTCGATCATTATGTATCAAGATTGACTAGAAACCTATTCTATCAATCTTATACTCTCATCAGAGGTTTATGAGTGTGTCACTTCAACAAGGGGCCCTAAGGTACATCTCTCATTATATCACTATATCAGGAGCGATGGATCCCATCTTGATTACTCGACTTACCAACATGTGATCATCGTTATACCGGTAATCACCCATATCATCTTGATCGCCAGGGTATGAATAAGTATGACCCAAAGTATAGCAACTCCTACATAAGTTAACCAGTATCTCAGGTCTAAGAATACTTGTACTGCTACTACAATAAGACATGACACCAACACATGGATATAGTTATTTCTGAGTGTCTTTCTTATAGCGGTCACCAATGTATTACCCGAATACATTCATGTGTTAACTCAAGGTACCACCTTCAGCTCGTGAGATCTGCTGGTTGGATCTAATCCAAGGAGTAAGCCTACACATGCTACTCTGTTCGTTCCATTGATGTCTAGTCTCAATGAAACTATGACTCTGAATATTTAGACTATTTATAGTAACACGTATGTGCAGTTCTCACACCAAATAGCTATGTCCTCACACTTTTACACTATGAAGAAGTCACAGACTTTATCTCATCAATGCTCATATACATATCTAATACTATACATATATAATATCAGCGAAATACATAAATTAATTAAAAAGCATTGATAAGCAACAAAGATGTCTTAATTATTATTAATAATAATTTGAAACCTCTTATACATTATTGCTTATAAAGATATATCACCCTAATTGCCTCTAGGGCATGCATCATGTCTAAAAATCTCCCACTTGCACTAGAGCCAATTGCCCATGTGCCTCTCATGCCATACTCATTAACATGCTGGTCAGTGGCTTAGTTGGCCCATCTGCTAGATTCTGATCTATCGGGATTTATTCTAAATCTATATCTTTCTTGGCTACTATCTCTTAAATGAGATGGTATTTTCTAAGTAAATGTCCATTTTTTTATAAGACCACGAGTCCTTTGCTTGAGTAATAGCCCCATTGTTATCACAATAGACCGCTATTGGATTTACGATGCTGGACACCACATCGAGATCACCAATAAATACCTTAAGCCAGACAGCTTGGTTAGCCGCTTCTGAAGTATCTATGTACTCAAATTCTATGGTTAAATCAATGGTCGTATCCTGTTTGAAACTTTTCCAAACAACTGCCCCTCTGTTTAACATAAACACATAACCTGACTGGGACTTATAATCATCCCCGTCAGACTAAAAACTCACATCGATGTATCCCTTCAAAGTGAGATCACCTTCTCCATATATTAAAAACATATCCTTAGTCCTACGTAAGTACTTAAGTATAGTTTTAACGACCATCCAATGCTTCTCACCTGGGTCAAATTGAAATCTGCTCGTGATGCTCAACGAATGTGAGACGTTAGACCGAGTGCATACTATGGCATACATGATGGAACCTATCACTAAGGCATAGGGTATTCCATTCATGCGCAGTCTCTCCTCTTGTAATCTAGGACACTCAGATTTAGAAAGGTTAATCCCGGGAGATATTAGGAGATAACCCTTTCCTAACTGCTCAAAGTTAAATTTAGCCTAAACCTTGTCTATGTATGTACTTTGCGAAAGACCTAGCAGCCTTCTGGATCTATCTCGGTAGATCTATATATCGAGTATAAAAATTGCTTCTCTAAGGTCTTTCATGGAGAATCTTTAGCAACCATGACTTAAATGTCTAAAGAAAAGAATATCGTTCCTATCAATAATATGTCATCGACATATAATACAAGGAAAATGATCGCACTCCCACTAGACTTCTTATATACACAGGGCTCATTAGCGTTTGATACAAAACTAATTTCTCAAATTGTCTCATCAAACCTAATATTCCAACTCCTTGATGCTTGCTTAAGTCCATAAATGGACTTCTGTAACTTGCATACCTTTGAGCCATCCTTGGATGTAAAACCCTTGGGTTGTGTTATAAACACATCCTTGTCCAGATTCACGTTAAGGAATGCTGTCTTCACATCCATTTGCCATATCTCATAATCGTAATGAGCGGCTATGATAAGGAGTATCCTGATAGACTTCAGCATGGCCATCGGTGAAAAGGTCTCACCATAGTCAATGCCTTCTTTTTTACTATACCTGTGAGCACGGGAATTTGTACCAGCTCGCGCGTTCAATGATAACAGCTTTTCAAGATATTTATCCTCGAATCACACAATTTTTGACCGTTCGACGATCTTCAAATGGGAGTCTTCCTCGTCTCTAAATTTAAAAGGATTTTTCTATTTTTTTCTCCTTTAATTTAGAAATTAATTAAAAAATATAAAAATGCACAAAAAAAATCAGAAAACACCAAGAAAAACCGGATCCGGAGCCTGCCTCGCCAATTTTTAGCGGGGCAAGCCTCCCCAGAAAATCTGGCAAGGCTCGCCAGATGCTGGCGAGGCTAGCCAGGGTCAGGGGAGCCTCGCTAGATGCTGGCGAGCCTTGCCAGACTTTGGCGAGGCAAGCCTCGCCAAACTTTCTTGCCTTTTTTGGATTTTTCAGGATTTTCCTATAAATAGTCAAACTTTTTTTAGATTGAAGAGGGCTCGAAATTTCAGAGAAAAAAATCTGATTTCCACTGGAAAAACACTACAAATAATAATTTCTTCTTTTCTTCTAATATTTTCTTGGATCCAAAACACATTTAGATCCCAAATTTCTTCATCTTAAAATCAAATTTCTTCTTAAATCCTCAGATATTCTCGGGTCTAAAACAAATTTAGAACCCGAGTTTAATTATCTTTTGGATAAATAAATACTTATTTTCCAATTAAACTACAACTAAATCAAAACGAACGAGGAATGCTCTCGGGGATCGAACGGATACGCTGAAGTGGATTCAGGTCGAAAGGGTAAGCCTCTGAGTTCCTAGAACTACGAATTCCGTGTTCATCGTCTGCCTTTATCTTTTTTTCTGATTTTATTTGTGGATATAGGAATTATTTTTATTCCTTATTATTGTAAATTGTGTTGTAATCTCTCCTTCATCTTTATTTCTTTTTTTTATTTTTTTATGTTAGAATACCCCCACGAAGGGAATAAAATATATTCCTGGATAACAGTCCTCACCACTTTGCTATGCGGTCATTTTCACTAATAAAATTGACCAGCATACGTGTAAATAAAAATGAACCATTTTTATTTAAAATAACAACTTTAAACCATAGATGTTTTAATTAGGCCACATGGGCCTCGCTAAAATCAAATCGAACATATGTGATATCCCCTGTGCTAACCCTTCTAGATGCAGGTTAGATGTATGCCTAGGATTTATTTTCCTTCGGGTATTGCATATATTTTTACGGAAAATGTAAATAATAGGTTAGCAGGCTGTTGCATCCCCCGATTTTTGTAATTTTTGGTAATCTTTACTTTTCCTCATTTATTTTCCGCATTTACTTACTATTTTGTGGATGAGTTTACTGCTTTTTCTATACGTGAATAATGCACATAAACTCTAAAAAATGACCTAAGCGCGAATATGCATATCTAAGAAAATATGGTTTTCTATAGATGTAATATAATGTGATCACATAAGAAATAAGCAACTTATCCCAGACCCGAATCTTTGTGTCTTAATGGGCCGTCCCCCGGACGTTAAGCCTTACAGGACTCTAATTCCTGGAAAGAGCTAATCCAGGTGGCGACTCCACACTAAGAGATGGCGGATTCGGGTTTAAACCAATCTAAAAACGTTTTCGCTCTCTCTTTCAAACACTTTTCCCGGGTCCCACGACCTGGTGCTTTTTACATAAACACCCCAGTGGACCGTGCCTCTCATCTCCGCGCGCTCTCGGCCCTCCGCTCCATGTCGTCCACTCACAGTGGCGACTCCACTGGGTTTTTTTTCTAAAACTTGTTTTTTTAAAAGGTTTTGGATTTTGGATAAGTGCCAAAAATTATTTATCACATTATTCCGTTTTCTCTTAATTATGACATATTCATAATTTTGCATTGCAATAGAAGGGATGAGCCCATAAGTCTAAGGTACCCCTTTTATTGCAAAACTTTATCTTGTACTAATCTGCCTCCCTGAGAAAAGATAGTACCTGAGCGGGTGGAGCACTTGTTGCCATATCGCATGTACCTCCCTCAACCCACTTGGGGAGAGGCTTGGAATGTATTTTAGTGCAACAAGAACCTTCTACATCAACAACCCATTTATGAACCTCATGTAAATAAGCCATACGCATTTTCCATAGGGTGTTACCCAACAAATGACCATGCATTATGTTTTTCTGCAGGTGCGCTCCTTAGTATCTTCATGCTACTAAGATGAACCAAACTAAGGATAGAGACTAGCCAAAAACCCTACACGCGGGAGTTTTATGGTTCGATGTTTGGACGTTGCATGCTATGTGCTACGTGTATACTACTTTCAATTTGTCACTGAACAAATATCATACTAACCATGAATTTTTGTGCAGACACTTGAACATACACACACTCATGATATTAAATGTACATATCATAATACCAAACCAATATCACATACACTTAGGCACAGTTGACACTATAGATCATGCCACCCTAGGATAACATAAAACCACTTAGGTACATCACTTACCCCTTTTTTAGCGAGATGTCCACTTAACATCCCACTATTAGCCTGCACATGGCAAACATACCTTCCTTCCTTTTACTACGTGATGTCCAGTTGACATCTGACACTTAGCCCACAAGGGGTAATAATATATCCCACACATTACCTTTGAGATGTCCACTCAACATCCAACTCACAGCCCTTCCGGGGAAATTATACACACCAAAAGCCCAAACGAGGCAAATACCTACCCAAAACCATTTTTTCCCACATAATAGGTTGATGTCCTAACCTAAGCCCACACGGAGCAAACTTACTTACCTTACCTTCAAGGGTATATGCTTCATACCCGAATCATTCACCCACACGATTTAATAATTCACGTATCACCACATACCCTCAAATAGTGATGACCACATAGGTATCCAAAAACTCAGCCCTAATTGGGTAAAATAACCAAATCATTCATTAGGTAGCTACATACGGCAGTTGTTTTCATTTTATTAGGGTATATCACACCGCTTACCCGAAACAATTTTGACCTCCTCATTCCATAAGACCTAGTCATAGTACAAAACCTCAAATCATTGACCTATTACCACATAGGTGACTTAGTCACCTCACTTACATCACTCATGTTACAATGTCACATAGAAATTTTATAAATCTCAAATCCAACCCCCGTTGTTGGATTTTCATTTCCACATATTTTCATCTTTACTTAACGACTAACCTGTTTGTTTCAAACGGATTGACATACATGTTATTTCACATCATGTCATGCTAACCCCTTGTGAATGCAGCCATAACATTAAACATCTCACGTATTTCTCACGTCACGAGTCATGTTGCGAATCTTACATGCACATCTGACCCTCTGCTTGTGTATCTTAGCTTGGGAAAGGCCTGCTCGATGCTTGGTCCGCATTTCTCCAATCATGGTCAACCTGGAGGGGGTTCCATCCACTAACTCAGGTTCAGACTTGGGTTCAATTCAACACACATCTTTAATGGTTAATCCACAAGAGAAGGTACGGGGGAGAATCACCTTGTCCTTACGAAACAAAATTCTCAGTAGTCATCGATGAACACCGAGATTGCAGCTACCTTGAATACCTTTGCCAATAGCGAACAGCTAGCATCGCTCATTCGCTAACACATTGGGAGGGCTCAGAATGCAGTGTCCAGCCCGAAGGTCACCCTTAACAACTTCAATTCAACAGTGGGACCTCCTACTTCACGCATGATTCCCCCAACTACCTTTTATCAGTTCTGGGCAGGACAAAGTCAACTAAACCAGAATCCATTCTTCCCTGGACAAACTATCTAGCCAGCATTCGTACCAAGGCCTTTTTACCAAGGAATGACCCAACACCCTGTTCCTAACTGGAGTACGTCGGTCACCTCACAGTTGCAAGCACCTTAACTGCCCCATTTTGTAGCATATCCCGAGGGGCAATATGGCTCTTATCCAAGCGTAGGGAACGCCATCCTTCAACAACCAGAAATGGTGAACTATGGTAATAGTTTTTGGCCACTCATGGTGGCCACCTAAGGAACACATACCCTGCGCAACTGATAATCGGGGATGAAGATAGCTTACCCCCAAACTTCACAATGCCATAGTTTGAGAAGTATGTAGTGGCGTGAGAAATTTAAATCCTACTATGCACGTTGGATGGCCACATAGGTCAGGCTTCAGGCTCACTTAACTCTACCAGAGATGATAACCAAGCTACTAGATGGTGCACTGTCATCATACAGGAATAAATTTGGGTCAGATATCTTTTCAAGCTATCAGAAAGTGTTAGAGAAGGCGGATAGGATGGAGCACGTTGAATCCATTGATACATCTAGGGAACTAGCATCGGAAGAAGATGACGTAATAAATTAGCATTTAACTACTTTACCCTCGAGGCTTCTTTCGAATTTCTAAATAAATTGAACTTTGTTTATTTGCTTGATACCTTATCAATGTCATCATGCATTCTCATAAACATATACATAATGTTTTTAGCACACGTGACACATCATGTCATGAAATTAATTTGGGTATAAATGGATTCCCCACAATAATTTCAAATGATTTGACTCTTGAGAGAAAGTAAGAGACAAATACATGTACTTAGACAACGCGTGATAGCAATTGCCTCATCATACAAGGATGAAAGATCAATGGAAAGATCTCTAAGCATGAAACGTCCACTAACTCAATCAAGAGAACGAAGCACGCAAAGATCAAAAGGATCGGAGCTACAATAAGGCCAAAATGTCAACCAAGCAAGTTGGGACCAAAAAATGGCGCAATGCCACAAAGAAGGAGTTAGATCATTGAACACATCAATAACTCCATCACAACCATTCCTGAGACCAAACAACTGGTGCAATGCCACAAAGAAGGAGTCAGATCATTGAACACGTCAATAACTACATCACCACCATTCATTAAATCAAATAACTGGTGCAATAACACAAAGGAGTCAGATAGTTGAACACATCAACAACACCATCACACGGATCACCACCATTCATGGGATAATAAAAAAAATACTAAAGACAAAAGGAGTTAGATTATTGAACACGTCAACAACTCCATCACACGGCTCACCACCATTTGTGGGTACTCAAGCAATGAATGAAGCCCTAGAAAATTCAAAATAGATGACACAACACTAGAGATAAAGAGGAGTCAGATCGCTGAACACGTCTATAACTCCTTCGCATATCTCACTACTATTTATGGGGCAATCATCGCACCGTGGAAGGAAACATTGATGATTAAGACCCATCATCACGTACACCTCAAGCCAACAAAGTGGCATGAGCACCAATCAATCAATTAGAAACACTGAATGAGATAATAAGTGAAGTCATGGACATCGACGGTAGTCGATCTACCAAATCAACCAAGTCTTACACAATTGCTATCACGCATAGGTAAAAGAAATAAATCAATAAAAAGTAGTAAGAACAACAAAATAAATTTGTAATAAGCCTGTCAATTAACACTCGGTTAGTTGAGCAAAAATTAAGGTCTCTTTTCAAAATAGAAAAAAGAATAGTCTGTAAGTTGAAAACCCGAAAAGGGCGGCTTAGGCAAAACTTAGGACATCGAGAGAATCACATTGGTTAGAAAACCTGAAAGGGCTAATTAATGGCATGAATCAAATCATTTCAAACATTTATACCCTTGTTAAGTTCATCAATGAATTGTCATTTTTGCTTAATCTTTATGCATATGCTTATTTTGATTACTTGCATGCCAATGGTAAAATATCGTAAGTAAACATCCAAAAAAATGAAAAAATAAAATAAAGAAAAATGAGTTTGTTGGATTGAAAACCTGAAAAGGCGGTCCAGGCAAAAATTAAGACAAGGTTTGATAGATTGAAAACCCGTAAGGGCCGTCTAATAAAAAATTAGGACCAAAGAAATATCAAATTCATCATCTCTTCCTTGGAACGGTAAATAACATCATTTACTGCCAACACTTCAGGCAAATAGCTTCCAAGCGATCATCACCACCACAATGCGGGGTCAATGACTCATCTTGATCTTCCTCAAACCAGATTCAAACTCTAAACTTGAATCTGATTCAATGAACCCATGTTCATCGCTCAGAGGGAGTCACCCATGGAATCCCCAACGAGACAAACCCTAGGGGCAACCATGCACCAGCACAAGAGAAGGCTCTTCAATGAACGAAGCCCACGACACCTACAACAGATGAACATACATCATATGATAAATATTGTTCATGCATACATCACATACGCATCATGTTATTTATAGGTAAAAACGATGCCAAACTGGGCCAACACTATCTCGATAAACAAGAACCCCCACCTCCACATGAGGAACCTACAAGCAAGACGAAGACCCACTTAAGCCTAAAAGTCAACATTGCAACACTAAAAAAACCTCTTAAACAACTAAGTGATTTTCAGGACACCCACGAATTTCTTATCAAACTCATATATTCCTCATGTTTTAATTTTTTGATTGAAGAGGCAAAAATTTTTGCTTCGCATAAACTCAATCAAATAATTAAAACATTCATCATAAAATGTATTAACATTATACTTTTCTTTGACTTGTCATAGGAAACAAGTCAACATCCTATTAAAGTCATCTTTGAAACAGATTCAGGCACCTATCTACAATCATCACAAGGGGCACACAATGACCTCAACCGAAGAATGAAACGGTTGCCAACCACTAAAGGGACACCGTAGAAAGAAACGGTTGACCCGCCCACAAGGGGCACCAAGTACCTGAGGGATTCTTAAGAAAGAAATAGACAACCCTATAAAGACACCGCGCTAAAAAGGAAGGCCTATGTCATCAACAATCGAAGATAAAGAAATCACCAACCGCACCGGTCAGGTATATTCTCAATCCCTCCACTCTTTTCATGTGATCATACTGGTTATACAACTAGCAATTATCAAATGAGGGGCAGCTGTGAGCACGTGATTTTATACCAGCTCGCACATTCAATGATGATGGCTTTTCGGGATATTTATCCTCGAACCACACAATTTTTGACCGTTTGACGATCTTCAAATGGGAATCTTCCTCGTCTCTGAATTTAAAAGGATTTTTCTATTTTTTCTCCTTTAATTCAGAAACTAACTAAAAAATATAAAAATAAGAAAAAAATCCAAATACACCATGAAAAATCAAATCCGGAGCCAGCCTCGCCAGAAAATCTGATGAGGCTAGCCAAGGTCTGGTGAGCCTTACCAAAAGTCTGGCGAGGCTCGCTAGACTTTGGCAAGGCTTGCCTCGCCAAATTGGTTGGCGAGGTCACCAGCCAGTCTCGCCAAACTTTCTTGCCTTTTTTGGGATTTTCCTATAAATAGTCGAACTTTTTTACATTAAAGGGAGCTAAAAATTTCAGAGAAAAAATCTGATTTCCACTGGAAAAACACTATAAACAATAATTTCTTCTTTTCTTCTAATATTTTCTTGGATCCAAAACACATTTAGATCCCAAATTTCTTCATCTTAAAATCAAATTTCTTCTTAAATTCTCAGATATTCTCGGGTCTAAAACAAATTTAGAACCCGAGTCTGATTATCTTTTGCATAAATAAATACTTATTTTCCAATTAAACTACAACTAAATCAAAACGAAGAAGGAACGCTCCCGGGGATCGAATGGATATGCTAAAGTTGATTCACGTCGAAAGGAAAAGCCTCTACCTTCCTAGAACTGCGAATTCCATGTTCATCGTCTATCTTCATCTTTTTTTTATTTTATTTGTGGACCTTGGAATTATTTTTATTCCTTATTATTGTAAATTGTGTTGTAATCTCTCATTCATCTTTATTTCTTTTTTTATTTTTTTATGTTAGAATACTCCCATGAAGGGAATAAAGTATATTCATGGATAACAGTCCTCATCACTTTGCTATGCGGTCATTTTCACTAATAAAATTGACCAACATACATGTAAATAAAAATGAACCATTTTTATTTAAAATAACAACTTTAAACCATCGATGTTTTAATTAGGTCACACGGGCCTCGCTAAAATCAAATCGAACATATGTGATATCCCCTATGCTAACCCTTGTGGATGAAGGTTAGATGTATGCCTAGGATTTATTTTCCTTCGGGTATTACATATATTTTTATGGAAAATGTAATTAATAGGTTAGCGGGTGGTTGCATCCCCCAATTTTTGTAATTTTTGGTAATCTTTACTTTTCCGCATTTACTTACTATGTTGTGGATGGGTTTACTGCTTTTTCTATATGTGAATCATGCACGTAAACTTCAAAAAATGACCTAAGCGCAAATATGCTTAACTAAGAAAATATAGTTTTCTATAGATGTAATATAGTGTGATCACATAAGAAATAAGCAACTTATCCCGAATCCAAATCTCTATGTCTTAGTGGGCCGTCCCCCGGATGTTAAGCCTCACAGGACTCTAATTCCTAGAAAGAGCTAATCCAGGTGGTGACTCCACTCTAAGAGATGGCGGATTTGGGTTTGAACTAATCTAAAAATGTTTTCGCTCTCTCTTTCAAACACTTTTCTCGGGTCCCATGACCCGGTGCTTTTTACATAAACACCCCGGTGGACCGTGCCTCTCATCTTCACGAACACTCAGCCCACCGCTCCGTGTCGTCCGCTCACAATACCCTTTTGAGACCAACCTTCCTTTATAGGTAACTATGTTACCGTCCATGTCAGTTTTCTTCTTGAAAACCCACTTGCATCCCATGGGCCTAATCCCACTTAGAGCATCAATCAAGCTCCAAACTTGATTTTCATACATGGAGTCCATCTCTGACCTCATGGTTGTAAGCCATTTTTTGGATTCTGAGCATTCCATTGCCTCCTTGTAAGTCCTGGGCTCATCATCTTCCATAAGGAAGAGATGTTTTTCATCAGTGATGAAAACCCGTATCGCTCGGGAGCAATTGGAGCCCAACCTGACCTACGTAATGTCGATGTTATAGTAGGTTGTTCCATGCTTACACTATCTTGTGTAACAGGTGTTGGTATAATCAGTTGATTATCTGTTTGATCTTCTTGAGTGCCTAACTCAAGATTTCGCCCACTATCTTTTGTAAGTATATGCTCCTTCTCGAGGAATTGAGCATTTCTAAAAATAAGGAATTTTTGTTCCTTGGGATCAAAGAAGGTATACCCTATAGTCTCCTTTGGGTAACCTACAAACAGACACTCATCAGACTTAGCACCCAGCTTATCTGAACTCATCCTCTTTATGTAAGCAAGACATCCCTTAACTCTCAGGTGAGAAAGAGCGGGTTTCTTACCATACCATATTTCATATGGAGTTTAATCAACTGATTTAGAGGGCACTTTGTTTAGAATATAAACTACACTCTCAAGTGCATAACCCCAAAAGGATATGCTGAGTTCTGCTTGGCTCATCATGGACCGAACTATATCGAGTAGGGTTCAATTCCTCCTTTCTAACACTCCATTGTGTTGGGGTGTATAAGGAGGTGTCCACTAAGATAAAATACTATTATCCCTTAGATACTCCTGAAACTCTTAGCTTAAGTATTCACCACATTGATCAGATCGAAGGGTCTTGACACTTTTCCCAAGCTAGTTCTCTACTTCGGTTTTGAACTCTTTGAATTTCTCAAAACTTTCAAACTTTTACATCATAAGGTATAAATAACCATATCGCGAGTAATCGTCGATAAAAGTTTGAAGTGGATGAAACAGTCGTGTGCCTTAACACTCATTGGACCACATACATCAGAATGTATTATTTCCAAAGTACTAGTGGCACGCTGTCCCTTTCCTTTGAAAGGTTTCTTAGTCATCTTCCCTTTTAAACAAGGTTCGCACGCACCATAAGATTCCCATTCCATTTGGCCTAAGTCTCCACATTTGTGTAACTTAGTTATGCGAGTCTCATTTATGTGGCCTAGATGATAGTGCCATAACTATGAGGATTTCTCATTATCTAATCTTGATTTCTTAACAATGTTCATATTTAGAATTTCAGTTTTAGTATCTAGAACATAAATGCCATCCATAGATATTTCACAAGTATAAAGAACATTATCATGTTGAATTTGACATTTATTATTAGAAAATAAAATTTCAAATCCCTTTGTTGCTAAAAGTGCAACAGAAATAATATTCTTCGTGATAGCAAGAATATAATAGCAATTGTTCAAAACTAGAACTAGGCCACTAGGCAAATGAAGGCTATATGTCCCTACAGCTGTTGCAGCAACCCCTGCTCCATTTCCAACTCTTAGGTCCATTTCTCTCTTTGCAAGCCTCCTACTATTCCGCAATCCCTGTATAGAAGTACAGATATGAGTACCACAACCAGTATCTAATACCTAAGTAGACTCATAGGGAACTATATAGAAACTCTCTATCATGAACATACCTGAAGTAGATGCCTCATTTGGCTTCTTCTTCACTTGTTTAGAAATCAGACTAAACTTACATTTCATTTCGGCACTTTTCATGAGTCTTCTTTTGACCTTGAAAGCTGTGGACTTTCTTATCTTTCGATCCTTAGCAACAAGTTGATTCTCAAGTTTATTTCTAAATTGTATATCATATTGTTTAAATAAGTCTACCATCTCGGAAAAATTACAATAATCATTGATGCCATAGAAATCTATTTTAAAATTGTTGTACCTATGCGGTAGACCTTTCAATACAATCTATTTCAAGGTATCCTGATCATAAGTAACTCTCATTTTCCTTAACTATTCAGAGTTATCATAAACTATCATGGCAAACTCAATTGCTAAGGTTCAGCCCCAAGACTTGCAGATAGCATGAGTTTTTCAGGTTCATCCATCATCACAAGATGCACAATCATAGACTCCAGGTCCATAATTTTGCAAAGATCCTTGTACCTTGGCAGCATAGTATTGACCATGAAGTTCTTTGCAAAATCATAGTCTCTTTTGTGCTTCACGTACCTATCAATTTGATAAATGAAAGGATCTTCTTCGGGGAGTTCGGGCTATGGATCATCTAATACATAATCAAGACCAAGGCTCTTTAGGAACCTTGTCACACACTTGAACCATTCATGAAAGTTGTCTCATTTGTCATACTTGTTGTCAATCAGATGTAAATCAATGTTAATGTTTTTATTCAACCTAGATATAAGATAGACTTTGTTTAGACATTAGTATATGTACATACATTTAATATAAGGTATTTAATTAAACACATAATTCCTACTATTTTCTCTACATTCAAATAGCTCCTTCTATTTAAATTCGAGAAATTTGGTTCAACCAATTTTCCTTGAAAGGTAGCATCCATAGCCACTCATCATGACCACGACTATAGCAGGTCAAGCCATAACAAGATAACTATGGTTAGAGCATGTTCATTTGCATCTCATGCAATTGTTAATCCATTTGAGTTCTCTTTCTCGAGACGTGCGTACCCAATTGTACGACTCCTCAAATGTGTCTCTAATCTAGCATTAGCTCTAATAATATGGACAACTAAATCATTTTGGTTAAGGCATTAACCCTATCTAGTCTCATGACCAAACACATGTTAAGGGAAGGCATGTTGTACATGTGCTTACATCAATTAATAAGGTTCGTATCATGACTTATAATGGGAAGATTATATACCACCTTAATATTGTTGTGGGGATTTTATTGGTGTCGCTGGTCTCATCCTAGTCTAGGTCTTATACGATGGATATGATTATGAAAATAATAATTTTGGGCTTTAAGAATTATTAACTCTAGGGGAACATGCTTGGGACTGGTATATCATAATCATTCCATTATGCCAAGACTCCACATAGCATGCAAAACAAACAAGGTCTATGTTTAAGTCATTGCACCTATGTCTATAAGTTTTAATTTAACAACTTAAATCACGTTTGTATAACCATATGCGGAATCTAATTCTCATACTAGAAATCGACTAAGTCATAAAAGTCCCTTGGGTACATTTGAATCTAATATCGATGGAGATTTCCAAGTAGGAGAGGCATCCCTTAAAGTGAATGAGAAGCTAAGTCCAATCATTACCAAAATAACCATGGTCTCTTCGATTCCTTGTACCACGGACAATTATGATTTAAAGATTCATTTTTTAATTGAGTGAAGTATGGGATGACCCTCAATCAAAGCATTTACACGTGTGGTAAAACATTGCTAATTTATATGATAATCACCTAGACTAAGTTTGAGCAAAACCTTAATCTAGTTATCACATCATTTTCTATAATAGGAATTGAAACCTAAGTCATGCATAGCATACTTTAATCAATTCATAGAAAATA
>CATIWQ010283294.1:0-12573 GCA_949673415.1 Euphorbia schlechtendalii | reverse complement strand
TTTAGCTGTAGTTTTAGATTCCTCTTTTTGAACCGAACTTTTTAGATAGCTTCACCTTATAGAATCTTAAAAAGACTTCTGATTTATGAAAGAAAGGGGATTTCGGCCTTTCGTAGTGCCGGGTCCTCGCATGTGGTGTTTTATTTTATAAATATGCTTGTTTGTTTGTGGATGTTTTTCAAATATGTATGAATGAATGTTAATGCTAATGTATGTGGTTAATATGTGTAGGCAACACCGGTCTTGAGGAATTTCTTTTAGCTTTTTCCTTTCTGATATCGACCCATAATGAGTGCCTTAGGGTCTTTCTCCGCACCATTCGGGGACCCGACTGGCGGAGGATTGAGAGTTTCGGTCTATGGGGTCTTCAATACTTAAATTGCGATACCCGAAGGAAAATTAAAAATCCTAAACATACATCTAATCCTAATCTACCTGCAGCCACAAAGGTTAGCACAGGGGATAACACGTATGTTCGATTTTGGATTTAGTGAGGCCGGCGTGGCCTAAAAAAAATCAATCGCGATATCGTTTGTTGTTTAAATAAAACCGTTCGTTTTATTAGCACATTGGTTGCTCATTTTAATTAATGAAATTGATAGCATGATAAAAAGTGTGGTCTGTTATCCGGGAATATGTTTTATTCCCTTCGTGGGGGTGTTCTAATATACATCTTCTTATGATAAAGAAAGAGATGAAGAAGAATTACAATAGTTAAAATAAAGTAAAAGATGAAAATCCTAGGTTCACAGGAGAGTTCAGAAGAAGAAATTAAACACTGAAAACACGGAATTGTAGTTCTAGGAACTCAGAGGCTTACCGTTACTTAACGAATCCACGTCAAAGAATCCGATCGGTAGTTTAGAAGTCCTCCTCATCCTTTGAGTTTAGGTAAAAAAGTTGTAGTATAAAGTCCAAAAATTGTTTGTTTTAATTCCTGGAAGCAAAGGTCGTTCTAAAGCTATATTTTTATCTGATAATTTCTGGATCCTGTTTATCGAAAATGATCCTACTATTTATAGGAAAATCCCGAAAAAATCCAAAAAAGGAAAGTTTTTCCAGCGAGGGGCCTCGCCGGAAAAAAGGCCTCGCGGAGCTCATCGCGAGGCCTCGCGGAACACTTCACAAGGCCTCGCGCGAGGCTCGCTCGCGTGTCCGCGAGGGTATCATAGGACCCTCACGGGGAGGCCCCGCGAGGGTTCCATAGGACCCTCGCGGGCAGGCCCCGCGAGGGTTCCCTAGGACCCTCGCGGGCAAGCCCCGCGAGGGGTCCTTAGGACCCTCGTGGGGAGGCCCCACGAGGGTTCCTTACTACCCTTGCGGGAAGTCCCCGCGAGGGTCCCGAGCGCGAGCTGCCTCGCGCAGCCTCGAGCGAGGCTGCCTCGGTGCGAGGCTCTCCCGCGATCTGGATTACGTCTCCTTCCAATTTTTTTTTATATTTTTTTGTATTTTTTATTTAGTTAAATAATCTTTAATTAAATTAATTAATTTTATTAGTAACAAGGAGGATTCCAATTCGGAAACGTCAGGATACTCGAAAATGTGTGATTCAAGGATAAAATCTCGTAAGAGCCGTCATCATAGAACGCGCGAGCTGGTACAAAATCCCGTGCTCATAGCTGGGATAACATAAACAAATTAGAATAATGAAGTATCATTCACCCCAATTTGCATGATATCCACTTGACATCCTACACTTAACCCACAAGGGGAAATAAAATTTCCACGACATTACTAATGAGATGTATATTTGATATCCAAATCATAGCCCAAACGGGCCAAATAGCTACCCAAACCATTTTTCCACATAGCTTGATGTCCCTGCTGACATCCGAACCTAAGCCCATATAGGGTTAACTTATTTTGAAAACCTTACCTTACCAAACCTTCAAGGGTATATGAATAATACTTGAACCATTCACCCACATGGGGCAATGATTCATGCATCATTGCATACCCTCAAATAACGATGACCACACTGGCATCCGAAACTATGCCCTAATTGTGCAAAATAACCTAATCATTGCTACATACAGTGGTTATTTAAATTTTATTAAATTTCATCAAGGTATGTCGCATTGCTTATCTGAAATAATTTTAACCTCCTCATTCCATGAGATCTAGTCATCGTACAAAATCTCAAAATATTGACATATTACCATATGGGTAACTCGATCACCTCACTCACACCACTCATATTACGATATCGTACAGATCTCAAATCCGACCCTAGATGTTGGATTCTCATTTTCACCTATTTCCATTTTTACCTACTTACTAACTTGTTTGTTTTAAATGGATTGACAAGCATATTAATCTCACATCATAGCACGTTAACCCTTTTTGAATCCAGCCATAACATTTACATCCTACGCATTTTTCCATAAATAGCATCATGAATCTTACATGCATGGTCTGATCTTTTACTTATGTACAAAGGGGTTTGGAAAAGGCCTGCTCATCGCCTGGTAAGCATTTTTCCAATTGTGGCCAATCTAAAGGGGGTTCTGTACACTGACTCAAGTGAGGACTTGGGTTTCGATTTAGATTCAGTTCAACATACATCCTTTAATCTCGATAGCATGACCAATCCACAAGAAGAAGGTACGGGGTAGGATCACCCTTTCCTTACGGGATAGAACTCTCAATAGATACATCAGTCATCGATGAGTGCTGAGATTCCAGCTGCCTTGAATGTCTTTGCCAACAGCGAACAACTTGCGTCGTTGATTTGCTAGCACACCAGGAGGGCTCATAATGTAGTGTCCATCCCAGAGGTCACCCTTAATAATGGTGGTCCAACTAGATTGCCTGAAATAGGGGGACCTCCTACCTCATACATGGAGCCCCCAGCACATACTGCCTTATACTAGTTTGGGGCAGGACAAAGTTAGCTGAACAAGAACCAAGCCTAAAATGGTCAATAAGGATAGAGCTTTGTCAATTTTTTTCGATAGCAATCCAAGAACCAATTCTTCCCTAGATAACTTGGACACCCAGCATTCATACCAGGGCCTTTCTATCGAAGTGTGGCCCAACAACCTATTCCTATTTGGAAAATGTCAATTACCTCACATTTCCAGGGACCTCAACTGCCCAATTTTACGGCATTTCCCTAGGGGAAATAAAGATCTTATCCAAGCGCAGGGAACGCCATCCTTCAACAACTAGGAATGGCGGAATTATGATAACAGTTCTTGGCCACTCATGGTGGTCATTTCATGAATCCATACTCGGCGCAACCGATAATTAGTGATGAAGATAACTTATCCCCAAACTTCCACAATTTAAAAAGAATGTGGGCTCTGGAGACCCGCGTGTTCACTTAACGCATTACCAAATGGTAATGAGAGAATTAAGGGTCAGTGAATGGATGATGGCTAAGCTCTTTATCGCCACCTTGGGCCACCCAGTCAATGAATGGTACAATCACCTTCCATTGGACATAGCTACTAATTAGAATAGCCTTTACCAGGCTATGATGGGGCATTATGGTTTCAACACTCAAATGGAATCCACAATGCAACATCTGGAGGCTATAAGGCAAGAATGGGGTGAAAGCTTCAAAACTTACTATAGGTGTTGGATGGCTACATAGGTCAGGCTTTAGGCTAGCTTAACCCTATCGGAAATGATAACCAAGTTGCTAGATGGTGCACTTCCATCTTACAAAAATAAGTTTGGGCCGGACATCTTCTCAAGGTATCGAGAGTTGTTTGAGAAGGCGGATAAGATGGAGCATTTTGAATCCATGGACACATCTGGGGGCCACTAGCATTGAAAGATGATGAGTAATAAATTAGCTTCTAGCTACTTTGCCCACGAGACTTGAATTTTTTAATAAATTAAACTTTGTTTACTGGCTTGATATTCTATTGATGACATCACACATTTTCATAAGCATATACATAATGTTTTTAGCACGTGTGACAAGTCATGTCTTGAAATAAATTTGGGTATAAATGGATCCTCAAAAATTACAATAAATTCAAATGATTTGACTCATGAGAGAAATTGAGAGATAAACTAATGCACTTAGACAATGCGCAATAGCATTTGCCTCATCCTAAAAAGATGTAAGATCGACAGAAAGATCACCAAGCACAAAACATCCACTAACTATTAAATTAGTCAATCAAAGGAACGAAGCATACAAAGATCAAAATGATCGATGTTAGAATAAAGCTAAAATATCAACAAAGCAAATTGAGGTCAAACAACCGACACAACACCGAAGACATAAAGAAGGGGTCAGAATGCATCAACTACTCCATCACACGGCCTACCAACACTTATGGGTCGATAATTACACTGTGGAACATGAGTTCTTCACCCTTGATGGAATCAAGCTACATTTCATACACCCAATGGAGTTGAAGTCTCTAATACCAACATATCATCTATCATCGGAGAATAATCAAATTCATTGATGATCAAACACTAAGACTCATCATCGCATGTATCTCAAGCTAGCAAAATGATATGGGCACTGACTAATCGATCAGAAATGTTAAACAAGACAACAACTGAAGTCATGGACATGGACGGTAGTCAATCTATCAAATCAACCAAGTCTTGCGCAATTGCTATCACGCATAGATGAAAGAAATGAATCGTTAAAAAGCAGTACCAATAAAAAATAAATTAACATGTCAATTAACATTTGATTAGTTGAGCAAAAATTAGGGCCCCTTTTCAAATAAAAAATAATAGTTCATTGATTTGAAAACCAGAAAAGGGCAGCTTATGTAAAGTTTAGGAGTCAAATCATTTGAAACATTTATACCCATGTTAAGTTCATCCATAAATTGTCATTTTTGCTGAATCTTTATGCATATGCTTATTTTGATTGCTTGCATGCCAATGGTAGAATATCACAAGTGCTTTTCCGTAAACAAGCTTTAAACAACAGCAGAGGGGGGGGGGGTTGAATACATTATCTTATTTACTTTTAAGTTTTTCAAAAATTATTCACCAAGTTTAGTTTTTATATGCATGCTGAGTGCGATATAAAAACTTATAAACTGCTCAGCTTTGTTGGCATAGTTTATCTTCAATCTTTATCTGAGTAAGACTACTCAATACATATTAGATAATAAGCAAGAATGTTAATAAGAGAAAGATGAATGAACAAATCGCTGACAAAGCTAAATGCTTAAAGTTAGAACATTAACACCTGAGATTTATCATTGTTCGGCCCCTAACCTACCTCTAGTCCCCGGATACCGTCTCCGAGCTTTAATCCACTAGTGATTCGTTCCTTCAATAGGTGGAGAAGCCTTTACAGCGGGTAGACACAATTATAAAAAGTATCTTCCTTTCTAACTACCGTTAAACTCAGCTTGGGTACCCTTCCCAAACTGAAACTCAGACTAATAAAAGAAAGTGAACTGAATTCAACTTATAGAAACGTTGAATCCTTACAATGTTAATCTAAGAAATTTCTCTCTATTACAAACATATAAAAATTTTGATGTTTGCTGACTGCTTCAGGAGGAATTTCTTTGGAAGCTAGAGTAATTTGTACAACGTTTTAGCTCTTAAGATATTCAAGGTGATTCACCAAGTTTGAACATCTGCTACAGTCTTCTATTTATACTTTGAAGCTCTGAGAAGTTGCCATTGCAAACTTTACGATATCACTGATCTTTAATTTCTCATCTCTTCTAATCTTTTGAATCTTCCTGTTGGAGACAGATTCCAGGATGTTTAGAGATAGAATTTGAACATTGAGGTGTGATAAAATTCTATTTACATATTCTAGTTTATCTTCAAGCAATCTGGTTCTAAGAGAGGTACGCTAAAATGCAATGTGGAGTCTTCCCATTGGATGACCTTGCTGACATTGGTAGAATCGTGTGGAGACACTTGAGACGCGGTGTAAAACAGAAATTCCTTTAAACTTGGATTGTAGATAGGAATCTTTGACAACCGCACTAACATTTTTGACGTTGTGAGGACCACATGAATCTTCGTTAATTTCAGTGCCTTTTATCTTGAAAAGCACTAAAAGTATATTTTGTTCCATCATAGAAAATGCTAGTAGCACATGTATCATTAAGTCTCTAAGTGTCATACTAAACATGCTTTTAATTAAATAAAAGTGGAACTTAGCACGAGATGAGTGGGATAAGCCTAAACTATGTAGCACTCAACACAAACTCAGCTTTTCCTACTCTAAGTCATAACTTAATTAATTATATAGCAAAACTGAGTTGCTTTTCAAAAACAAACTCAAGTTAACTTAATAAACTAAGAGTCTACTTAGTAATCAATTAATTTCACTATCCTAAACAGTTTGCTATTTCAAAAAACTATTAAGTACTATGAGGTACTATTGACTTGGGTTCTACAATTTCCCCCATTTTAGATAAATAGCAAACTAGGTAGTAGAAGAAGTTAATTGAATATATAGTTCAGAGTTATCAGAATACCTGAAAGCAGTGTAAGAACTCCCTTGTGCTGAGTGACTTTCCTTAGTCAGCTTGAGCTCCTCCATGCTGAGTGAGTCTTCTACAAGTGGTTCAGCTCCCTTAGATAAATGTATAATTACACTTAATATCATATTAATTTTATACACTAAACACTATAGTTTAAGTCATTTTTATACTTCATAAAAATGATTTCACGTAGTATGTAGTTATTTTTTATGCAAATGCAGATACTAGGTAAATCTTTGAAGTAAAATGATCTAAAGTGGAATTCTATGAAAAAAGAGTGAAAAAGGTGTAAAAAGATGCGTGGAACTTAAAGATTTGGCTTAGGATCGAAGCTGTCAAAGATCGGTGAAGTTACAAGCAGAATTCTGAAGAAAAACTCAACTCACAGTCATGACAACCATTCGTGGTCATGACTTGTTCTTCTTTAGAACAAAAGTCTACCAATCAAAGATTCACGGTAACGACATATATATCACAGTCGTGATATGGATGTTTTTCTGGTATTATCTTCTTAACTACCAACCACCATATAAGCATGATCAACCACCATCAACCGCCATCAACTACAAACGAAAAGACACTTATCAGAAGTCAATCAATCATGAAAAGGTGCCTATCCATTATGGATTAAATCAAAGCTTCTCAACCAATCACAATGAAGAGATGCAATCATTCACCAATGGACACAACCCTTCATTTGGATAGACGTAACCCTTTGAACTCTATAAATAGGGTTCCAATCCTCACAAATTTCATGCATGGTGTGCAGAAGAAAGGGGTGAAAGATAGTGTATAGTGTGTAGATAAAGAGTTTGCTACATTCATAATTGTTAGCGAGAAAATGTTTAAGTTATTAGAATCCTTGTTTCGATCACTAGATTTCTCTATATTCTCGAGTGATTGTTGTATAAGTGTACTTGAAAATCACTTATCAATAAAAGTTTTCATTCTTCAATATTCATTTGTTCGATATTTGCAAAGAATAGTATCCTAGCAGAGGTTTTGTACAGGCCGAGACCAAACACGCAGGAATTGCAGGAATTGACGACTCCCATTAAAGAGTGGATATGGTTTGATCAACTTTAGCTTTCACTTGCATACCTTACAACTTTTCTTTGCTTTCTACTTATACTTTCTATTTCTAAGTTTATGATATGTCTATGTGTCATAATGTGTATTTCATGTTAAGTCTTTTATGTTAATCAAGTTACATGCGTTAGAGTTAATTTTAAGAGTAATTTCAAGGTTAACAATATCGTGTATAATCACTAGATCTGTGACATAATGCTATTTAGTGAGCTAACATTTTTGGAATGGTAACTTGCTAAATGTGGTTATGTGAGAGCGACCCGTACTAAGCATATTATTGATGTTGTCTAAGTTTATATAATAGTCTTAATTCATTTGCGCTAGATCTAGAAAAGTCATTTCATGTGTTGCTCTACGGTGAATAATTGAACATCTGAGTATTTAGAACCAAGTCTATTAGATTAGTTTAGTGAATCATAACAACTTTGTTGAACTTGCATGTTTTCCTTGCTATCCTTATTTCATAGGAAAAAACTTATATATTTAGGTTCTCTAATCTTTCATACCTATATTTACTCATTTTTCATTCTAACCCTACTTTTCTAAAACTTTACTTTATTATATTTTATTTGCCTTATTTTATCTTCCTTGCTGATCTTTAGAACTAGCCCTTCCCTGTGGGATCGATATTTTTTAAAACTACATCGCAACTATATACTTGCAGTTATCATCATTTTTTTATTTGATAAGAGGTATTGACAACACCTATATTTTTCATGAATAAGTTTTTGGCACCATTGATATATAGCCGAATCTTGTGAACAAACTATTAATCTTATCAGTAGAAAAGTGGTGAACAAGTTTTTGGCGCCGTTTCCGGGGAAGGCAAGTGCGTTTTAGAGATAGAAATTTCAGGGGAAGATAATTGTGTTTTGGAGATTTAACTTTGAAAAATTATATTTTATATGTTATTTAGATTTATTTTCTTTTATATTATTATTTATATTATTTTGATATTAACATATTTTTCTTGCTTATTCATTGAGTTTTCTTTCTAGTGTGTGCATGCCAAGTACGCGTAATTCGGGAGAAAGTTTGGCGTCTTTCGAATCAGAGATAGAATGATTTGGTAGGGCAAGGAAACAAGAATATAAGAGAAATGAGAGAAGAATGGCTGCCGGTCAAGTTGATAACCCAAATCCTAACCCAAATCCAAACCCAAATGAAGATCCACCCCAACCAAGGCTTATGGATTATGTTATTCAGACCATCAATGGTAACAATCAAGGAATTGCTAGACCACCGATTGATGCGAATCATTTTGAAATAAAATAAGCATTACTTCAAATGATTAGCAACAATGTACAATATTATGGTCTACCCAATGAAAATACGAATTCTTACATTGCAAACTTTTTAGAAGTCTGTAATACTTTCAAAATGCCCAATGTTCCTGAAGAAGCAATTAAACTTCGCTTATTTCCATTTAGACTCAGTGATGAAGCGAAAGTTTGGTTGAATTCATTACCCCCAAATTCAGTCACTACTTGGAACCAATTAGTGCAAGCCTTTCTGACTAAATATTTCCCTTTAGCAAAAATTGCAAGACTCATTAAAGAAATCACTTCCTTTACCCAGAAAGATAGTGAATCCTTATACAAACCCTGGGATCATTATAAGGAAATTCAGCGAGTTTATCCTCATCATGATTTTCCTCAGAATGTTATTCTGCAAACTTTCTACAATGGTATAAATCATGCAACGAGAGGAGCAATCGATGCTATGGCTGTGAGATCTCTTATGAAGAAAACTAGTCGAGAAGCTTTTGAAATTTTGGAAGATATGGCAAGCAACAATAATATGTGTCCAGTGGAAAGAACACAAGTAAGTATTACTAATCCTACTCATTCACATGCTGCATCTACATCTTCTAGTTCGGTTAAAAAGGTCAATGAACTAGATTCTATTTCTATTATGCAAGCACAAATATCTGCTTTTATCTAACAAAATAGATAACATGCATATAAGTAAAAATAACCCTTTAACATGTGAAAATTATGGTCAAATCGAACATACAGCTTTTGAGTGTAACTTTAATCCATGTGTAGGTGAGCAATTAAGTTATGTTCAAAGTCAAGGGAATTCTTATGGGAATAATGGGAATAACTATAGAAATTCTAATTGGAAATATGGTGATAATCAACAAAAGAATTACCAAAGTACTGATAGAATAGGGCAGTTAACAAGTAAATTAGACAAATTTCTAGAGGGAGTTTATTAGCAATCAGAGTCGAAAGAATGTTACAAAAAGTTAGAGAATAAGATGGATCAAATGTTTAAAAATCAATCATCTTCAATTTATAATTTGGAGATACAAGTTGGTCAATTAGTGAGTGCTATTCCATCTAGAGGAAAAGGCCATTTACCTAGTAACATAGAGGGAAATCCTAAGGAAAAAGTGCATGCTATAGCCCTTCATAGTGGTAAATTACTAGATGAACTAAATCCATCGGGTATGCTTGCTAATGATGTTGTTGAAGTACCAGATGAATATTCGAGTAAATCTGATAACAGTGCAGGAGTGGATGAACAACCTAAATCCGGAAAGGTTAATCCCCCTTGACCACCATTTCCATAAAGAATGAAGAAGAAGAATGAGGATAAATAGTTTAATGATTTCATCAACAAACTTAAAGGTCTGGAAATCAATCTTTCATTTATTTATGCCATTACTCAGATTCCTAACTACGGTAAATTTATCAAAGAACTATTATCTCGAAAACTTAGTTTAGAAGGAATATCAAAAGTATCTTTAACTGAAGCTTGTAGTAAAATAATAACTGCTACAATGCCTACTAAACTAAAAGATCTAGGAAGTTTCACAATTCCGTGTAAACAAAGAAACATTTCTTTTCCAAAATATTTTATGATCTTGGGGCTAGTTTAAATCTTATGCCTTTATTGATCTTCAAAGAATTGAAGTTTGAAGACGAAGTAAAAAGGACAAATATGGTTTTACAGTTGGCTAACCAGTCTATTAAACGTCCTTATGGCATAATAGAAGATGTGCTAGTTAAAGTGGATAAATTTGTTTTCCCAACTAACATTGTTTTGCTAGATTTTGCATATTATGAAAATGTCCTATAATTTTATGAAGTCCTTTTATGCATATTGGTGAAGCATTGATAGATGTTTTGGAAGGCAAATTTAAATTAAGGATAGAAGATGATACTGTTGAATTTAATATGGGTAAAGTTGATAAATATCCTATGGATGAAGATATCTGCATGAAACTTGACTTGATTGATGCTTGCATCGAAGAGGTTGTTAAGCTAGATTTCATTCATGAATATGAAGTCAAGGGGTTGAAAAACTCTGTTGATCCATAAATCTCTTATATTTTAATAATAAATATAGTATATTATAGTAGTATATTTCTATTTTTAAAGTATTCTAATTAGTGTAGATTTTAAATAAAATAAAAGAAAGATGAAAATATTTTGGATTTTATCACATCGCGATCGCAAATAATATTACGCTCGTGATCAGTTTGATTTGAACTCTCTGTTTCTAAGTAAGAGGAAGTCACGATCGTGATTTACTCTCGCAATCACGACTTGTGCGATATGCACAGCAATTATTGCTGTAACAGTTATATTCTAATGGTTATATTTATAATATATCCGTTGGAGAGGCAATGATTATCATAATTTCCCTATAAATAACCTCTTTTCATGTGTTGTTTTAACAAAAACTCTTATTCTTAATCTCTAAACTCTCAAAAAAATCAATTTTTCTCTATCCTCCAAAACATTATTTCTTGATTTCAATGGCTCCTAAGAAGGCTACAGCAACTTCATCAAAAGGGAAGAAAATTGGTGAACCAAAAAAATGAAGTTGGTTATCCCTTTCTGATTTATAGTGATGAGGAAGTGGAAAGATATTTGAGAATCAAGAACTACGATTTTCATGGTACGCTTTTCTACGATCCTACTTTTTCTATTGATGCTGGGATTCAAGTGGAAGTAGAAAGATACTTTTCACTATTTGGATTGGAAAAGTTCATGAATATGCGATTTCCTTTTATCGAGGAATGGATTCTCGAATTCTTGGTTACAGTTGCTGATAATGGGAATGTCTTGAAGAAAAAATTCAGACTTGAAGGAGAAGAATATAAGTTTACAATGATGGATTTAATCAAGTGGTTTGATTTAGGAGAGAATTATGATGAGGTTGAGAAAGATGAAGATTATGAGTTAACGGACGTTTGGACCCAGCTAACAGGATTGAATCAATACGATGTTAAGAACTCGTCCAAAAAGAATATTCGGAGCAACAGTCTTCTCTACCTTCACAAATTCATCTCTTAAAGTCTTTTCTTTCGACATGAAATAACTAAAGTATCAATGAAAGACATAGAAATATTGGAGTGCAAAGTTCTGCAATTTTGACCAAAGTTTTCGATGCATATTTTAGAATCCATCGCTAGTCTGACTACACATAAAAAGGCTAGAGTTGGAGGAGCAAACATGAATTCTGGGATAATTTTGGGAGCGAAAAATCAATTACCATACCAATATAATCCAAGGGAGAAATATAATTTTATGAGAGGAGTGTACATGAAGAGAGCGGGATTGGTTAAAGAAGAAGTAGGAAAATTTACGTTCCTACCTTATGAAGTAAGGATAAGAAAGCTTCGACCGACGCAAGAATCTACTACTCGAGAAAATGAACCAGACAAAGAAGATGTTGAGGAAATGCAATTTGAGAGTGGTGATTCAAGATAAGCTTCAGGAAAAACAAATGATACTTGGAGAGTAAAGTTCGTGAAATATCTCGACAAAGCATGCCTAGGCTTTGCCTCAATTCAACAAGATGTTCTTCAACATACAAAATCCAACATATCATTAAATCAGAAATTAGATGCATACTTCAGAATGAAAAATTTGGAAATATCTCAGAGTCTACCAGATTCAAGTTCTAAGGAGTAAAGGGTTCAATTTCTTTCCTTTCCTTTATTTTATTTTATTTTAGTTGTGTGTTTAATTTTTTATTTTTATAATGTCTCACAATGAGGACTTTGTGTTCTTTAGTGTGGGGGGGG
>CATIWQ010283286.1:0-15789 GCA_949673415.1 Euphorbia schlechtendalii | reverse complement strand
CATATACATATATGTATATATATCTATATATATATATATATATATATATATATATATATATATATATGTATATGTATATGTATGTATATGTATATGTATATATATATGTATATGTATATGTATATGTGTGTGTGTGTGTGTGTGTGTGTATACACATATATATATATGTATGTATGTATGTATGTATATGTATATATGTATATGTATGCATGTATGTATGTCCACTCTTGGTTGTGTGGACATATCCAATACAAAACCAAATGATTTTTGTTGACGCATAATTTGCGCTATTGATATTTCACTAATTATTCTTTGAATATTTATAATGTGTGATTCTCAACATTTCCAACATTCCCCCTTAAGTGTAACTAGGTCTAGATCAATTGTCACTTATCGAATATACCTTGACCTATCTCATCTAAGGCGCAAGGGTAATCAACGAATCTATAATCTTCCACTGGCTCAAGATCCAACAATATTTTAACCACTAACCCAAGATATTTTTGATTGTTAGGCTTTCTTCTACTTTGATACCATGTAAAGAATCGGTGAGCCTCGATAATATCGGGTTGATAGCTTGAAAGAACATACAAGTGAGGTTGATCTCATCACATCTTCAACATTCCCACCGAAGTGTAACAGGGTCTTCACTAGTTGCCACTTGTCTAACATTCTTTAGTATCTCCTCGAAGATTAAATATCATATAATGTCTTAGTCTCTTCCTAATTAGTTCACCAAGACTTTAACACGAACTCAGGATCTTTTTGGGTGTCAAGCTTCCTCTGCCCTGATACCATGTATAGAATTCGTGGGTCTCGAGAGTGTTGAACATATAAGTGAGGTTGAGCCCATCTAACACAAAAATAATTAGTTTGTGCTAAGGCTCATTCTACATCACTTAAATACTACTTTTTGTTTTTGTTTATTTTCAATGTGCGATTCTTCACTATATGAACTCATATTGCCTTCACACATGGACTAGTTAATCAAGTATCAACTACACTTAACCTAATGGTTGAGACTAAATCTATAATCTTTTAGATTTTATGTTTCAAATCCACATACGAGTGGAATATGAGGATATTTTCTTTGAATTAATGTAAACGCACATAATAGTGGAATTTAAAAAGAAACTATACTTAAAATATAGTAATGACTTTAGTGCCCTTCGGAAGTAACTTCAAGGGTGTTTCTAAAAAAAATTTCTTTTCAAGTTATTGGATTTAAGCCATTTTAAACTTGTAAAGTGTTTAAACATAAGTGTAAAATGTTTCTCAAAATTTTCTTGTAACAGTGTTTGGTAAAAGTAATATAAAAATGGTTAAATATATAAAAGGGTAAACTTTTTAATTATGACATATGGTTTCACTCATTTTCAGTTTGAGGATTGTAAAATTTTTTTATCAAACGAGTGTTTGAGGTTTGAAACGTTATCAAATCAAGGAATTTTTTGTAATAGCATTAACTGAGCTGACGTGGTAAAGGGGCAACTTCGGAAATCAACATTTTTCTATCATCTTCTCCAACTTTATACTCATTTTTAACCTAATTTTCTGACAACATTTTTTCTAAATTGCAAAACTTCATTAATCTAGCAAAAAATTCCAGAAATACCAATCAAACTTGCAAAACTCAACTTTAACAAACAACTTATTCTAGTTTGCAAAGTGAAACCAAACAAAACTTCATTTTTGACTAAAATTTACAGAAAATGAGATAGTTAATTACCTATCTCAGAAATGTATTCATTAACAAAACTGAAAATACAAAAGCTATACAAAATCAAGAACCAAGAGATAAAATCCTATGCAAATCTTGGAACAAAACTACGCCGTCGGCATCATCTCCGGTCACCCACTCCTAGAACTAGGTGCCCTTCCACTTACCAACTCTAACGACGCCCTTTTCTTTTTCTCACCCACTTTCGACAATGCTCTTTTCATTCTCACCCACTTCCGATTACACCCTTTTCATTCTTAATTTGCAGATGAGAGGAATATGAAAGAGATCTAAGATTATAGATTTGAGAGGAATCTGTCTCACCCACTTCCGATGATGCTCTTTTCATTCTCATCCACTTCCGTTTGTGCCTTTTTCGTTCTTAATTTGTGGCTGAGAGAAATAAAGAAGAGATTTGAGATTATCGATTTGAGCGGTTGTGACTGAATTAGAAAAATTGTCTATTGAAAAAAATGAAAAAGGGAAATTAGGTTTAGAACAATGAAAGATGGAGGCAAGTGAAGATAAAGAAGAAGTGGGTAGGAATATAAGAGAGAAAGGAAAGGGATATGAATTTTAGGTTAGAGAGATGTTGAAGAAGAAAATGGATTAGGGGATGAACTATGCGCTTTCTTTTATATTTTTATTTTTTAAAATAGTGAATATGATCTTTCGAAATTTCCCACTGCCACGTCAATTCAGTTAAAGGTGTTACAAAAAATTCCTTGATTTGATAACGTTTCAAACCTCAAACACCCGTTTGATAAAAAAATTCCACAATTCTCAAACTGAAAATGAGTGAAACCACAGGTCATATTTTCGAAGTTTGCCCTATTTAAAATGAGAAAAAAACCATGTACTTTTAATTTACTCCTTCCATTTCAAAATAATTGTCGCTTTTAGGTTATTGTTAATACCAAAATGATATTAATTAAAGCAATAAAACACTTTTTTTAACCCTATGACTTATGTTAATTTGAAAGTTGATTGGATACTTTATTTCTTTTATCATTTTCAACGTGCATTAAATAAGGGTAAAATAGATATATTTTTTTAAAGGGTTGATTAGAATCCTAAAACGACAGTTATTTTGAAATGAGGGGAGTATTTAAAACCATTTCATTGTACAAGCTGGTAATTTAGTAATTGGCTTGGTCAAAACCATAAAAAAAAAACTCTTTTTTAAAAGTTCTTAAATCAGGTTTTATCATTTGGATTATAAACCCCTTTTAAACAAAAATAAAATTTTTGCGAAACACTTTGATGAAATGTTTATAAACTAAAAATAACTTATAAACTCGTTTGACCAACTTTTAATTTTTGAGAAACACCCCTTGATAACATAATCTTATGTATCTAACTTTATCATCAGATGTGCTTTGATAAACTCTTACCCCTTCATCTTTTTATGTCTTAAATGGATCTACTGGTACTAACATGCCTTTTACCGTCAAAAATTCATTCAAATAGGATGTCTAGTTAATCTGAACTGTGAAAGTTTCATTATATATATATATATATATATATATATATATATATATATATATATATATATATATATATATATATATATGTTACTACAACTTCCTACTCCAATTGTTTACAAAATTACAACTCCTAGCCAAGTTATGATAAGACTGTGATCCGTGATATTTTTTTTAACATTTTAACTGAAAATATAAGCTTTAAGTTCATATTTTTCTTAAGACGTCAGAAACCTAAAATGGGTGCCGTTTACCATCAACTAATTGCCGAGTCTGATCTAAATTTGAAAGGGAATAAGCCGAGCAGCCAAGCCATGAAATTGAAATATTTATTTATAAAATTAAATTGAAGAGAATGTAAAGTGAATAGAGAAAGAAATAGTGGGGCCATTGCCTAAATCTGCGAAAAGTCAGAGCTATTATGTTTGACAAATTTAACTTTCCCATTGGCTCTCCCACGGAATTAATAGCCGCCGCCTTAGCTCAAAAGCTTCCCTAATTATTCTTCTTTCCAATTCTTTCGTTTTATTTTCTTCTAGTAATATCTTGTACCATATAATTACTTTCGTAAGATCAAAACAAGAGATTTTTTAATTGAGTTTTAAATATCTATATAAAAATCATTTATCTATTACTATTAGATATACCACTTATGATTATTTTCCCGTCTATTAATCATAAATTCATATACAAACAAAAAATACAATATTTGGGTTAACATTTGAGGGTTGGAATATATTTTTAGGAAATTGTGAAAAAGAGTTGTTTAATTTTGTGCTTTTGGATGTATTATGGCAGCATTTATTGTAATCTTAGTATTACTTATGTGGAAACTAAGGTTCTAGTTTCGAGGATACCTGTTCACATTATCGGGACATGATGAGTCCCGCCCGAACTTGCTTTTATGGTCAGTTTGGACACTCATATTTTCGCTAAGCCCGAAGTTTTATGAGTTGAATTTGGTTTTTATATAAAAACCTAAGCCCTATCTGAATTTGATTCGATGAATAATAAATTTATGTATTATATATTTTATGTATTATATTTAATAACTATTTAAGATTTTTATACAATTTCCTATTAAAATTTTATATTTAATTGTCATAAACTTAACTAAGTGTTAAAGAGTTCAAATATATAATGCAATTTGATGAAAACAAAGACATGTATATTTTGTTGTTTTTTTCATTTAGTGTGTGTGTGTGTGTGTGTGTATATATATATGTATAGGATTTGGGCCGGGCTTGGAAATGACCTCGTAAGCTCGAACTTCTAAAGAATTGACTTGGATCAGGTTTGGGTTGGTGTTTTTAGTCAAAAGCTCGATCCAGCCCATCGAAGAACAAGTCTATTACTAGTACATTAAGTATTAAATTTTAGCAGGAAAATTTGTTTTACTATAAATTTACTTAACTTAATCTCACTTTTTTAGTGCATATTATTTATAGAGTTTAATTTTTTTTGAGTCAAAAGCCTGAGTTTTTATTTTGAGGCCACCATTATCCTTTTACAAAAATGTAAAGTGGTCACTTTCCGCTACTAAAAGAGAAAAAGATACTTTGTTCTCAAATAATGCAATTTTTAATGTCATTTATTGAATAAACACAAATAATTTTCAAAAGATAAAGAAAATATGTTGATTATTATTCGAAAAAAGAGAGCCATTCAATACAGCAGTTTATGATAACAAAAATGTAATAAATAAAATTTTTAAAGTTTCTCTAATTAAGACCTATTTATCGAATTAATATAAGGTTATGACATATACATGAACAATATTAAAATGGAGTTTGTTCACATCCTTACATCTTGGTAAACAAATTCAAGTAATACTAATTGCATGAATCAAACTAGAAACCAATTCTTGTCAATGTACGTAACAATTCACTAAATTGAGATGATTGTGCAGGCAATTTCACATTTGTTGTTATTTTTCAATAACATATCCCATTGTAATTTTATTGGATGCGTGTAATATGAAGAAAATTAAATTATTTAGTCGTCAAAGTTCAAAATTTTATCTTGATTTTGATTGGTTACGCATTTACAATGAAAATCATAATTCTAATTTCTACATGTATTGGCACCCGCCACAGACAGTAGCTTCTAATTGCTTTCTGTATATATCATAGAAACTTCCCTGTTTTTTTAACATCATTTTTTAATATTTTCTATCATAAATTCCGTCATCATGTTGTTTGAGAAGACTTTATATTGTTACTAGATTTTAATGGAATTACCACTCGTCCAGTGGTATGGCGGACATCCATGCTTTGGGACAAGCTGTTGCAAATCTCGTGTATGATCCATGTTATTTTTATAATTTTGACTAATTGCATCAACAGCTCCCTCATTTTTCCCCAATCCATCTACTGCCTCCCTATCATTTCAAAAGGATACTGTAATTCCCTATCTTTTCAAAAAGTGCACCTCCTGGCTCACTCCATCCAATGTGGCAGCTGACGTGGCATGCGTTGACTTGGGCAGCGAGTGTTTTTTTTTCATTTTCTTCCTTTGATTTTCTGCATATATTGAGATTTTCCTTTACAAATTCTTTATTTCATCAAAATGATAAGATTTTTAACAGTTTTTTCGATAAAGATTCTTCATTTTTTCATCGGAGGACTTAGAGAAGCAAAGTTTAGTAAGTTTTGTGAAGTTTTGAAGATTTTGTGTTTTTCCGAAAAATTTTCCGAGAAAGTTCATGCATTTTCCGGGAAAACTCATGAATCTCCGGAAAAAAATTCAACTTACCTCTTTACTTTTCTTTATCATTTTCTTTCCTTTTCTCCCAAAAAAAAAACCAAATGACATTTATAATAATTTTCCAAATCTATATAGGTTTGATGATGAAATTGGTGTTTTGATTTGGTTTTGAAAAAAAATATGGATTGATGAAGAAAATGATAGAAATTTTATTTCGAAAAATTAAGGGTTTTAATGGAATTGTTTTGAGGACTTTTTTGTAACTTTTACCCTTAATGCCACGTGTCAGTCAACTATTGGGTTGACTTTTCAACCTTTTGCTATGTATGAGTGAGTGTATCTCACTGTCTGAGCTGAGAGTGGTTTAATCTAATTGAGGGAGTCGGGAGGTGCACTTTTTCAAATGAGAGGAAACCCCCCGGTCCTTTTAAAGGATAGGGACAGGTGGATCGACGAAAGGTGAGGGAACTATCGATGCATTTGGCCTATAATTTTTTTTTCATTTCTAATCTTAAATTTGTAAGGGTTATCAATTTTCGGCATCTTTATTCATTCATTGTACTTTAATGCAAAATAGGAATAGAAATTTAAGAATTTTTAAAAAAGTTGCGGATTTTATTAAGAGGATGTATAGTTTAGGGAAGTATTTTAAATTATACAGATGGCACGAAGTAATACTGGGAAGCGCAACAATTCAATGCACGACATAAATAAAATTTATACCTAATTGATCAAGTGATTAGAAAAGCGTTAACACTTACAAAAAAATTAAATAAAAAATATACAAAATTATAATTCTTATATCGTGTTGTATTTTAAAATTTTCGCGGTTTTTCAATGAAGCAATAACTTTTCGTCATGAAAAAATAATATTTTTCTTGTCCCATGTCATATTATAAATTTAATTTGTTTCAGCATTTTGTGTTTGTTTACATAATTTTTTTTAGGCTTAATACATGTTTAGCTACGTGAACTTGTCCCAAAAAACCTGCTACCCCCCTGAACTTTCAAAATGACCCCGTAGCTCCCTCAACTTTAAATAAGTGACCCCGTAGCTCCCTCAAATTTAAAAAAATGCGCCACTTTGCTCCCTCAGTGCCACGTGTCAACTTCTGATTGGAGGGAAAAAAATCAGAAAAATTGCATATTTGAAAAGTCAAACCAACCAGAAGATGACACGTGGCATAGAGGGAGCAAAGTGGTGCATTTTTTGAAAGTTGAGGGAGCTACGATGTCATTTTTTTAAAGTTGAGGGAGTTGCGGGGTCATTTTTTTAAAGTTGAGGGAGTTGCGGGGTCATTTTGAAAGTTCAGGGGGGCAGCAGGTTTTTTGAGACAAGTTCAGGTAGCTAAACATGTATTAAGCCTTTTTTTTTATGAACAACTACATGGTCCACATCAGCGGTGAAGCCACGTATGATAATGGGAGGTTCATTGATCTCACTTTTTACAAAATTGTATAAATTTACTGATTAATTGTATTTGAACATTATTAAAAATTATCATTTGACCTCATATTAGTATTAAAGTTACATATTAATCTTAAAAAAATACATTTTTTTAATGAATGTCTATATATCTGTATAAATTTCAGTTTTGCTATTTCCTTTACAGTTTTATTGTTGAATATATATATTCATCTTTGTTATATACAATTTTTTTCATGAATTTATAATTTAATGAATTTTTTTTTAATATTTGATGTGTATATATGGACACAATGGTAAGAAAATTCACCACTAGTCCACATGTTAAAATATATAAATATTCTAAGCGAATTGTTTCCAACTAAATAATTAAGTGAAACAAAATAAGTTTCATTGGTTATTTAGAAAGTGAATTATTAGGAAGGTAAAAAAATGTACAGTTCAAACTAGTGATAAAGATTTTAGCCTAGTAATTTAGACATGAATTTGTAATTTTATATGTCACATTCAAGTGAGGCAGAGACGTGAATTAAGATTTTCTCTTCATTATTATTGTAAGCATGCCTAAAAAGGTAAATTTTATTTAGAAAAATGTATAGTTGAAACTAAATCCAATAACGGAAAGTTAGAAGAAAAAAATTGCAGATTATACTCTATATGTAAATGATAAAACTCTTTCTTAAGAATTGTTAATATTATTTGTTTGATAATTAACTGTGTTATATAATGAAAGTAAGCTAATAGTACACATTCGATTCCAATAGAGTAAGTAACTTATTCTTCTAGAATGTGGAGTTTTCTTAGCTACTTCGAGAACCTATCTTAGCTACTTCGAGAACCTACCACACTAATACAAACTAATGAGAGCTATAATTTGACCAATTAAAATAATGTTCAATGTATTGAACATGTTCGAATTATACATATAGCCTAATCCATATGTAGTTGTCTAAATATAAATAAAATGGAAATCAAATATTTAATACTTCAGTTCCCTTTTATTCATAAAAAAATAAAAGAGAAAAACTTCACAATCAAACATTCTCGTTCCTGTGGATCAAAGATTACTATGAAAATTTACAATAGGTATCATATTGTATCTTTAATCTCATAGTTTTTAATGATTTAATTGATGTCATTACGAAAGTATATATTAATTATTTGGGGAATGACTAATATATGTTCGTAATGTAATATTTAATGGAATATATAAGGTCTATTTCAATAATATGAAATCAATTATTTTAACTGAAATTAACTTGATGTAAAAAAAAATGTATTAATAATTTACGGAAACCGAAACTAATACCAAAATCTCAAGTATTTTAGTTAGATAACAGTCATTTGAGAATTTTCCGAATGCCTGACCTAGGGCGCACACAAATCAGCTGCTGGAATCACCGCCACCACATCATGGCGCCTCCTCATCGCCAATCATTCCGGAAAACCCCCAGGTCTGTTGTTTGGCCTGAACGTGATCTCTGGTCAGAGAAACAGTCGAGTTTCCCAAAGCACCATGCAGTGGATCCATGCAATGTAGACCCTAATCACCCTAATCGAAACAAAGTCTACTTTGAGAACTTTCCGAACAATTACGATTATGTTGCTATGAAGAAGGTTTTTTTGAGGATTGGAGTAATTGGAGACGTTTATGTAGCCCGGAAAAGGAATTGGAGAAATCTGAATTTCTGCTTTCTTACTCTTGATGATAGGTTTCCGTTACAAGAGGCCTTATATAGATTGAATTCTATTTCTATCAAGACCATCAAATTGAAGAAGTTCAAGGCAAGGTATTCGAGGCCGTCAATAACACATAGTGTAACAAGGAAGGTGGTGACTAAGCCGAAGACATCGAAGGTTTTCAAGGAGTCGTTTAGAGGGGATCACACCTATGCTAATGTTGTATCTCTAAATCCGAGTGCTTTGATTAACATTGCAGGGCAGCTGAGAATTTAAAATCACTAGAGGTGACTCATGACTCTAACCTCTTTCTTCAAATTGCACCATGGAGGGCGAGAGCTTGTGTGGTAAAACTTCGATCGATTGCAAACATTAGGAATATCCTTGATTTGATGATTGAAAAAGGCTTTGATGTTAATTTTGCACCACAGATTGGTGGAAACTATGCGATCGTTGGTTTTAGATCGGTGGCTGCTATGACTGAGTTTGTGAATGGTGAATGGGGAGCATTGACTCACATTATTTACGAGGTATTCCATGTATCTAAGGCTTTTTCTACTTCGAAATGCATGATGTATATTGATTTTATGGGATGTCCTTCGGTAATTGTAAGTGAACCTTTAATAAGAAAACTGGCGGCGAATTTCGGTATGGTTGTATCAATTGATTGTGATTTCGATCTTCCCGATCATTTGGATGTCATTTCGTGTCTTATATCGGTGCTCGTGGGTACGATCGGGAAATCCTTCAAGTTGAGCGTTGGCTCGCATGAGGTCACTGTGGTGGCCGAATTAAGGCAAGGGGTTGGCTGTAATAGATGTGTAGAGAATTCGGATACATTAACTGATTTGGAGGGATCCGTAGCTGCCTCGGTTGGGTATTACTCAGATGACAGAATCAGTGATGGATCGGATGGTTTGGAAATTTTTGGGTAGTGGGCTTTGGCAATGTCTGGGCAGCATGGCTCGGTTGAGATTAGACAACAAGGTCTGGCTAAGTCTGGACAGCAGAGTTCAGTTGGGCTGTAAGGGTTGGCAAGGTCTGGAAATCTTGTTTCGGGAGGGTCTGGGCAGCAGCGATGCTCGACAGAATCAGGATAGCAGGGGCAGCGTGTTTCGTGTGGGATTAAGTAGCAATGTTCGGTAAACAATCAGGATGTTTGCAATAATCTTGACAGAAGCAGATTGCTTGAAACGGGAGTTTACCGCATGCTGCCGGTGATGCAAGCTCTAATTCTCGGCTGGAATCTGATAGGAATGGAAGTCGAATTGCAACTTGTTCCTCAGGACCCGACATTGCAAACATGAATAGGATTATTCTAAGGACAAGTGACAATGCTCAAGGGTTTAGCGAAGAGGTTCTTACTTTTAAAGTGGGGGAGGAACTAGGTATCTTTGAGGACCAACATATTGACATAGTTGTGAAAACCTTAGAAGGTAAGGGAAGCTGCTGAGGTTTAAGCGATCATGGGGTTTTATCTCAATATTTTATGTCTTTAAATTTCTTATGTTGGAATTGTCGCAGTGGTGTGGCTAATGGTGCGAAACAATTTCTAGTGCGCTCTTTAGTTCGGAAATTTAATTTGGACTTCTTTTACCTCATAGAATCCAAGTTTACGAATTACTCCGAAAACATCATTCGCAAGTTTTGGGGTCATAACGATTTTTCTACTTGTTGTATTCCATCAATTGGACATTCTGGATGAATTATTATATCATGGAACTCATACCTATTGCAAGGATCACTTCTCCAAAGAGTAGATAGGTGGATTCTAGTTCGGTTTGTATCATCTCATCTTGTCTACCATGTATCGTGTTTATGGACCCACGAATTATATCGATCGAAGTTTAGTTTGGGAAGTCATTGGCCTGATTATTCAGAGACTTAGCAATGTAATTGTCTTCAGAGATTTTAATGAGGTGCTACATAGTTCGGAGCATTTTGGCGGTGGGGTTTCCAACTCGATGCTTTCTTTTAAGCATTTTGTTGATAGGAGTGGCCTTTATGATATCCCACTCGGTGGCAGAGATTACACTTGGGCGAATAGCCAATCTTATTCGAGAATTGACCGTACAATGGTTTCATGTGACCTACTTGATTTGTGGCCTTCGGTTAATATTTTGATGATAGATTCCTCCCTATCGGATCACTTTCCCATTCTTTTTTCCTCTCATGTGGTTACCCCTTCGGGATGTAGGCCGTTCCGTTTGTTAAATTGCTGGTGGGATAATGGAGAATTTTCACCCTTTATTAAAGGGAAGTGGGTTAGAATCTGCATAAGTTGGTTGATGAAGGATATCTACTTCAAATTAGCCAAACTTTGGGACTTCTTGAAGCCGTGGCATGTTGCCAATTTTGGGAAATTAGAGTCGGATATCAGATCATTAGAGGAGAGGGTCTTGTCCTCAACTTCTGTTGGGGTGACTTGATCGATTGACGGCTCTGTAGATTTGGATTTGTATCAGCTAAGGGCTGAATTGGCAGCCAAGAAACTAAACCCGGAGAAAATTAGACACCAGTAGTCCAGGGTGAAGTGGGCTTTACTGGGTGACGACAATACGAAATTCTTTCACCGTGTTGCATCAACTAGAGCGAGAAAGAACAGGATCAGTCAATTGGAGGTTGAGGGGTGCTTAATTACGAATCGACATGCTATTCTTTCTGCTATACAGAGTTTTTACATAGAACTATTTAAGGCAAAGCCTTTGGTTCCATTCTCGCTACGTGGCTTACAGTTTTGTGAGGTGACTGAGGTGATGAACAATAGCCTTACGAGCCCCTTTAGTGTTAAGGAAGTATGGGCGGCCGTCAGTGAATGTAGTGAAGGAAAAGCGCCAGGACCTGATGGTTTTAATTTCTTTTTCTATAAGCGGTTCTAGAACGATTTGAAGCCGTGTGTTATGGAGATTTTCAATAATCTCTACGCTACGGGGATGTTACCTAATTCAATTAAAAAATCATTCACCATTCTTATCCTGAAGATTCAAGGGTCCTCCTCCTTGGCAAATTTTTGGCCAATTGACCTCATTTACGGCATTTACAAGATGGTTTCCAAAGTTCTTGTCATTCATTTAAAGCCATATTTTCCTGCCCTAATTTCAAAGAACTAGTTTGCTTTTGTGAAAGAAAGAAGCATTCATGAGTGCTCCTTTGTTGCGTCAGAGGTAATTCACTCTATTCGAGATTGTAGACGTTCGTGCTTCAAACTGAAACTTGATTTTCGGAAAGCTTTTGATAGTATTTTATGGAATTTTATTGATGTGGTGCTGCGAAGTCTGGGTTTTGCTGATAAATGGATTAGATGGCTTTCTAGTTATCGAGAGAATTCAACAACCTCGATTTTGATCAATGGTTCTCTGAGTAGCCCGATTCGGCTCCATCGTGGGGTAAAGCAAGGTGATCCCATGCCGCCTTTCATTTTTGTGCTTGGGGTTGAAAGGTTGAAACTAGGGATGGCACCAGATCCTGGACCCGGATTCGTTTTTTAGGGTCTGGATCTTAATTTTATAGATCCCTCGGATCCGGGTCCAGGAAAACGGATACGGATCCGGGTTCGGATTTTGCAATGAAACCCGGATTTGGACCCGGATCCGTAATTAAAGATTAGTTGTACTTTTTTATTTATTATTTACCCCGAAAATATTGAATAATTAATATTATTTGAGATCCATGTAAATTCAATTGCATGAGCATAATTAAATGAGCATGTAAACTATTTAAAATAATGTGAAATGTACAGGTATGGAAGCTGAAACTAAGAATTTACTGTTAATTATATGAACCTGTTTATGGATCCGTTGGATCTGGATCCTAAAATTATAGATTCGACGGATCCAGGTCTAATATATTCAAATTGATCCAGACCGGGTCCAAGTTGGACCCGGTCCGAATCCGGCCCGTTGCCATCCCTAGTTGAAACAATTATTTGAAGCAAGTATTTAGACTAGCTTATTACCAGGTTTTCGTGTTAAGGGTTCATCTAGTGATATCTCCTTACTCCAGTTCGCTGATGATACGTTATGTTTTATACCAGCTGATGAATCTCTTATCCTGGTGGTTTTGAGAATCTTGCGATGTTTTGAGGTTATTTCGGGGTTAAGCATTAATTTTAGCAAGAGCTCGCTTTTGGGAGTCAATGTTCCCGACTAGTGGGTGGAGGCGTGTGCAGATTTGCTTGGTTGCAAAGTTGAGAAGTTCCCAATCACTTATTTGGGTGCCTCACTGAGTCATAAGCGAATTTAGGTATCTCTTTGGAACCCACTAATTGCCAAATTTCTTAATAGACTTCAAGGTTAGAGAGGTCAATGTTTATCGTACAGTGGGCAGGGTTGTGCTTATTAAATCGGTTCTAGCTTCGCTCCTCATCTATTTGTTATTGCTCTATAAAATCCCTTCCTCGGTAAATGTTAAGTTGATTCGAATTATGAGGAATTTTTTGTGGAAAGGTGATGCTTCTATTAAGGGAATTATCAAGGTTAGATGGGATACGATCTCGTTGCCAAAGAACGAAGGTGGGCTTTTTATTCGTGATTTTAAAGTGGTAAATTGCAGTCTTTTATTAAAGTAGTTATGGAAGCTTAGAACGGCCCGAAATGATTCGCTTTGGTTTGACATTTGTGCTAGGAAGTATAATTGCTGGTCATGGGCAGCGATAGATGAGTTTGCCTCGGGTCGTGCCTCACATATTTGGAAAGGGATTTTGGCGTATTGTGTCTCTAATGAAGAATGTTGGAATGTGTTTAAGGCTATCGTAAAGGTGGAGATAGGAGATGGATTAGGTAGCTCCTTTTGGTTTGACAATTGGACCTCAAAAATTCCTTTGGCCGAGTTGTTTTCGGATGTGTACGGCTTGTGTAATCAGAAATGCTATTCGGTATTCGAGGGATGTTATGCTTTGTTTAGTTCAACCCCGTTTTCTAGAACCCTTTGGAAACGAAATCTGAGAATGTCGAGCCGGGAAAGATGTTTGCAACTCCGAGAATGGATACGGCAATCTATTCCTAACATTTTTCTAAGTGATGCAGGGGTTTTTAACGAGCAGCTAGGGGCTGAATTGCAAATCAACGGGGTTGATGTTTCAAACCATTTTCTGTAGACTGGTGAAGCGTCACTATCCTTTTTGGCTGGCAGTTTCGTGGATTGTTTCTACAAGCCGCGGGCTAACGCTTTGGCCAATGATTTGGACATAATTTGGAGGTCTTGTCTAACGCCTAAGGTCAAGTTTTTTGGTTGGCTAGTCTTCCATAAGAGACTAGCTACGAAGGCATTTTTATTTGAGAGGGGATGTATTGATAACCAAACTTGTGCCTTTTGTGATGATGTTGAATCATGGAGCATGTCTTATTTCACTGTTCGAAGGTACTAGCTATTTGGTGCGATCTTTTCCGATTGTTTGGTGTTGTGGTGACTATCCCGAACTCGAGATGTAGTTTTTTGATGTTATGGCGGAACCTTTTCCGTGTGGGGATTGGGCACGATTTTGCTACATCGCTTTGGTTCTTCATCGCATGGAACTTATGGCAAAGAAGAAATAAAGTTATTTTCGACGAAGCCTACCTTGAGGAAGATTTAGTTTTATCAAGTTTTTGTCACTACCATTTCTTTTTCTCATGTAATAGGAGAGTAGTGCATTTTGATGTGGGTGATTTGATCACCCAACAAAACATTTTACTTGTACATAACTGATCGTTCTCCCCTGGAGAACATTTTATTTATTTATTGAATGAAAAGAGGGGTGAGTGTTTTGTAGGTAAGCAAACGCATCAACCTAGTTGAGACGTTCGCCCCGAAATTTTCACTCGCTCCAATCTTTTTCCAATGAAGGGACATAATATTCCTCCCGCGGTTTTTCAAAAAAAATACCAAAATCTCAAATTATATGAATAACATATTGAGAATATTTCACTAAAACAAAAATATAGGGTGTGTTTGGAAATGTTCATTTTCAAAAGAATTTAATTGAATTTATTTTGTCAAATTCCATTGTTTGGAACCAAACAAATATAGATTGAATTCAAATAATGCATTATTTGCATTCTTGTGAATGCAAGGTATAAATTCTTGCAATAAAAGTTGCAAGATTTCAAATGAACTTATTTAAGTTATGCCTTTTCGAATATTATTTTTACCATTTTACCTTCTTATATGTTTTTAGTTGAAAAAGTTAAAATACTTATATAAATAATTTTGAAAAAACATTAATATATTAGTTAACAATCAATTGAAATTTTTTAATATAAATGAAGTTTCCAAATAAAGGAATTTGTTTGAATTCTCTTAAGTGAATTCAATTCAATTCTTTTCATTTTTATTATGAAATTTGTTTCTAAACGCATCCTCGGAAATTTTTAAAAAATTTAAATACAATTTATATAAGCGTTAATTTAACCCGTATGAAAATAATATATGAAAATAATATATCTGAGATTTAAAATTATTATACCAAAAAATCAATGTCATTTGTTAAAGAAGTTATAAGTAGGGTACGATGCCTTGTTTGTAGGGGTGGCAACGTTTCCCGGACCTGGTCCGGATCCGCGGATCCGGATCCGCGGATCCGGATCCGTTTTTTAGGGTCCGGATCTCGATTTTATGGACCCGTCGGATCCGGATCCGGGTCCAGGAAACGGGTCCGGGTCCGGGTAATGAAACCCGGATCCGGACCCGGATCCGTATTTAAATATTAATTGTATATTTTTATTTATTATTTACCCCGAAAATATTGGATAATTAATATTATTTGATATCCACGTAAATTCAATTGCATGAACATA
>CATIWQ010283260.1:0-15609 GCA_949673415.1 Euphorbia schlechtendalii | reverse complement strand
GATTCAATTCACACTGGAATCAATTTCAAAATGCGTGAACTTCCATTGCATGCTTAGTGCTTGCAAATTGCGATCAATATCAATATCCAAGTGTTTGAAATGTAAAAATAAAAGGAGCATTAATTTTGCTTTTAAGTTGCTTCAAAACTGCTTGCCGTGTGCTTTTCCAAGAAAAAAAATGTTCTCCCGTACATTTTAGGAAAGCAGAGTGGCAACCACCCAGACCTCGAGTCGAAAATCGATAAACAAACTTGTAATCCAAAGTACCAACTCCATTTACAACGTTACTCGTACAATGAAGTAAAGAAGATATACTTGTGATAATACCGTAAAATCTAATGTTGTTGAGAAGTGCCAGTTTTACAATTGCAGAACATGGTTAGTTATTGGGTCTGGGCAAGATTGGGCTTGAAGAAGCTCTAACCGTGTAAAAGGCGGCGCAAACTGCAAAATGTAATCTCCATCTGAACCCAAAAAATAAATAAATAAATAAATGCATCAATAAAATGATTAAACGAATCTGAACCAAAACTAAAACTGACAATTCCTCAGAAGAAAAAAACGAAAACTCACTTTCTTTGACAGTTCCATATAGCCAACAAAGAACCTCATCAGCAAAAGCAAGGCATACACCTCCCTGCAAAACAAATAAGAACACCATTAATGATCTGCAGTTTTTTTTTAATAAACAACGTTGTCAATTTAACATAAACAACTATCAAAATTAACCTGCCAATAGTTCTTTGCTTTTACTCTGTTAGTGATGTCCTTAGTTGTAAGTCTCTCTGTTCGGACTAGTCTACCTGCATCATCCCTGACAATAACGACCGATTTACTTATGAGATTATCAACTAGCATCAAAATTGACAAAAACATGCGGTATATTTCACAGCTACATGTAATTAAAAAAAAAACAAGATTTACCTGAATCCAATAACAATGTAAGGAACCCCAGCTAAGAATGATTGGATCTACAACAGCCACAGCCATTCCAGTTAGTTATTCACAATAAAAAAACCGCCTTTTGCATTAGAGATGACAAGGAGACTAAATATCATAAATTGCATCAATAGACAATCAATAACAACATAACGATAACTTGGACACACTGTATTTAAGATTAAAGATTGAAGACATATCTCGTAATGGCATTACTGAATTAAAATGAAAAATTCAAAAATTAACACGATTAAGGAGTCAAAACAATCTGGCATGACACAGATTGCTTTATTTCTTACTACATACTTGTTTTCTGAGCAAATAAGATCTTTTATTGATCTATCTATCCATCAACAAATGCACTGCCAGAGGATTCCGCAGAAGACAATACAAGTATAATGCATATAAACCGAATATCAGCAGAAATTATCTTTCACTAGAAAGCCAAAAGAATGTTACGATCTATGAAAGATTCATTATTTTCACCCGCACGTAGTCTATAGCTCAATTAAGATAATCCAACAAATCATAGACTCACTCAGCCAACCAACAATGGTTCGCTCCTTATGTATGAATTTGTCAACGTCCATAAAGTAAAATCTACCAAGATCATAAATTTAATTTCAGAAAATATCACAATTTTAACTAGCAAAATAACTCCTTCGCAGCCTTATTTTCCTATGAGCCTATGACACCAAAAAGCATAAGAATTGCTTTCATAGAGAACTAAAAACTGTAGCAATAAATAAACGTATGCAAATTTACCCAGAACTTGAGCAGTTTTTCCCTCTCGAATCTCTCCTCGGTATGATAAGCCAGCTGCAACATAGAGGGAAGTTAGATTACAATTTAGCAAAACTTAGATTAACATATTTTTTTAAGAAAAGAGTGCATGCGAACCTCACGACTTGTCTTTAACTCGACATAAAACCTCTTCCCATCATCTGTTGAATCACAGCAATCCATTTCAGCTCCCATCAAAATACGATGAGCACCTAACTTGGTTTTCAGCACAGAACAATACTCAACATTGGCATCAACATGATGTATCCCTTCCCCATCACTTCTTCTTGGATCTTCAGTGGCCAAGCTCTCAAAACAATATCCCCAATAACATCTGAATCAACAAAATCAGATATCCTCGATTCATTACAGCTTAAAGCATTTATTAATTATGAACAAGTCTCTAATTTACAGAAAGTATGAAGTTCTATATATCCCCCACAGTTTGTCACACTATACTCTTTAGTCACTAATGTTATAGATAAGCACTTCTAAGTTCTAACCCTTACACCATTATCAACATGTGACAGTTTGAGCATCTAAAGCTCCTTTTAGCATTAAACTTAAGGGCAAACAGATGGGATGGACGGGACTGGCTGTACTTTTGTACACTTTAAATTAGCCATATCATGCTGAAAACAGCATAATACTAATATCACGTCCACTAAAGGGCACTTTGATTTCAGCCTTTCAATAAATGCAGTGTATATTTAACATGACTAAAACCATGAAGTATTAAAAATGTTAATTGATGAATAGAATGTTCAATGGGAGTACAAAAAGCCTTGGGGTATTTTGAAAAAGTAGGGAGCAAACTATATCAAATTATCATTATAATAGAACTTAGGAGAATTCTAGTAATTAATTTATTACTAAAAAGAATGACAAGTAGAATCACACTATTATTCAAATGCAATGACATGTAGAATCACACTATCATTCAAATGCATATACTTCTCTTGCATTCTATTTTTCATGATATGCTATGCTGAAACAGTTATTTTTATCTCTTTATTTAGACCAAAATCGACAGAACAAACTATTGCAATAAAACAGCCCATTTCTGCAAATATTATATTTTGATTCACTTGCAATTGTGTACAATGTGCAGCTATACATTTTTCATCAAATTAGAGAAGCATTGCCATTAAATAGAGCACAAAAGATGACATTGATTATCAGCATAAAAATTTGTTATATAGTTGAAGCTGAGATGTTGCTATGTGTGCAGCAGACAACTGGGACTTCTTCTCATAATCACTATGTTCACATTTTACCAACTTCTACTTTTCTGCAAATAAAGTACGTGAAACTAATCGTATAAAATACAAGAATTTAGTACCTTTGACGATCCAACTCACTTTGTGGTCTTTCTGGTAACTTATGGACATCAAGATAGACAACCCCATTCCTTTTGTGTACACCCATTTCCCAAGGCTCATGTCGAATATAAGCAGTTGCCATTATCTGGGAAAATATATTCAATAAGATTGTTGATAAACATAAACTGCAGGAACATCACATGCAAGCCCTGAGGTTAAAGAATGGTTAAATATCAATAGTGAATTACTTCAAAACATCATATTGGTGTAAATAAAATAATAGAACTCCCAACATGTTTCGAATTTTTCATATTAACTACCAAATTTTCATAAACTAAGCCAATTTGACCTCTATGACAGCACCATAATAAAGTCTAACTTACAATATTTTGATTAATATTATGAAAGGCTATGCATTGCATCTACTTTCATGATGCCTCTAACCTCAACTGTCTCACCACTTTTTCAAATTTCTTGATTTCATTCTAAGACTTAACTCTAACAACACCAGAAATGATAATGATTATCATGTTCACTCTAGATATTTTTCTTTTACATATCTAAGCAATCTGGAAACTGATTACACATCCCAATTGAGAACAGTTACACCACTAGATATAATTCGACTTGATATATGAAATGACAAGGTAAAAAAATATGAGAAAGCTAAGTTGACAACATACTGCTTGCAATCTTAACCATCATATTATCTAATTATAACAAAAAAAACTTTCCAAAGAATAAATAGGATTGATTTATAATAAGAGAGATTTACCTTATTAAGATTGTTACGGAAAGTCTGCAAAGAAAAAAGAGAAAACAAAAAAGTTTAGACGGTAACTTAATCAGACGATTGAACTGCACACATAACAGTAGTTAGAAAACAAAATTCTCACCACAAAATGCATATTTTGAAGTGGAATGTTTTTGTCTCTAATGCATCCCAGAAGATCTCCAAAACCCTCGGAGCCCAAATCTATTACAAACGGTATTAAAAATTCCAACATAAATCAAGAGTAATACCAAACAATAACCTTCTAAAACACAAAAACACAGCTACTAAAACCCAGATTCAAACTTAACTAAAGCAACATGCAGCCACAGTCTTGGATAGACACACCTTTTTTTTCAGTGAAGCTATCAAAGCCCTCGTTGAGATCAGCTCCAATATCTTCAGAAATATAACGCTTAAAAAGCCTCTAGTGGTGTGGAATACAATATTTCAAAAAGATTTTAATAAGCAAAACCATCACAACCTTTTGGAATGATAACTGAGCCACTTGTAAAACAGGTTTCAGAAAGTTTACCAAGCTGCGATCATCAAAGTAGACATCCCCACCTTCCACACGACTATAGCAGCCAAGTTCACAAGGCTACAAAACGAAATTAATGAATTCAAATGGCTTATAAGAAAGTAAATAAAGAAATATTATAGCAATATCAGCCACCATAACCAAACCTGTAAGAGCAAGAAAAACATAATAATCATACAAAACTAATAAAAGTTCACCATTTTACCCATAAGATCTTCAAATCCAAACAAATCAAAGGACAGGGAAATATGATGATCTAGCTGAGATCAGATTATGAGTTGCTAAAAATTCTGGAAGCTGTGACAATTACAGCGCACTCTAGGTGAAACCAAATGCAGTCATGGGAACTTTTACATACGCTTACATAAAATATAGTTTATATATACCCACCGCCTGAAAAGTAACCATCTTTCTTGATAAAGTCTCTTCACTCTTTAAAAATTTCAACTCAGAAACAAATCTTTCATCACGATGACCATTTGAATATCTCGAATTGTAGCCAAAACCTCCCTGTCGTGGAGGAAAGCCAGGTCGAGGAAGAAGGCCAGCTCCCCTGTCATTTTGCCAACGGCCGCGTCCAAAACTCCCTCTGCCACCATGGTGGTTGTTATTTCGTATGACTGGCACTGGCAGAACTGCCAAAAAATTATGCAACAAAATTAAGAACTTTTGGATAGAGATGCAGAAATAAACAACAGGAAGCAATAGTCAATTCGTAAATTAATGATACAAATTAAGAATTCCAATCTTGTGGGTGTGATGACAGTACAGGGAATACAAGAAAACACTTAATACACCTGAAACCTATGTCAATTCTCAACTCATAAACAAAACAAAAAGGAACAACAGAGAATCACTTCAATCAAAACGTTAACTGGCCAAGCAACAAAAGAGAAACCTCGCTATGCCAATGCACATAACCAAGAGCAAAAATAAATTATGGAAGTAATACAATATCAGCAGGCCAAAACGAGAAAATGATCCCATGTGGAAAGATAAATCTCATCTAACACAAAAAGATATCCAAATTCCAGTTTTAAGCCTAAACATTCAAGAAGAACAACCGGAAACCGCCACTAAAACATTTATACCTACTATTAAAGAAAAGATGAGTGTTTACCAGGGATAGGAAAAGGGCTAGTGGCACAAGTCTTAACATAATCTTCATTATCAGAACCGAAAAGGTCTCGATCATCGATCTCAAAAGAACCCCTGTGATTAGACTTGGTGTTGTCTACTTCTTCATCATCTTCTCCAGCGCTATTGACACTACCAGAGGCGGCGCTGCTGGAACCACCGGCTTCACTGGAATTAGAAGAAGAAGCGGCGGAAGAAGATGAAGAACCGGAGGAGGAAGATGAAGAGGATGAAGAGGGAGAAGATCTATGAGTTGGATTATTGTCTTTGTCATCATGATCATCATCGAACTCGTCATCCCCGAATAAATCAAGTTCTTGCTCTGCGTAATTCATTGAATTGGAGCTTTTCAAGTTCGCTTCAATTTTCAAGCACACACTGCTATTTTCATATTCTACTGGTTATTACTTGACAAATATAGGCGGGCGGGTCGGCCGGACATGATTACCAATATACCATATTATGTTTTCTAATTTCTTTTTATAAAAAAATATTGACAAAGAAATAGAGAGAACAATAAAAACAATATGAAATTTTTTTCCAGCAAATGGTAATATTATTCCATTTTAATTTTTAAATTAATATTTTAACTTGTTACAATATTACCTTTAAAATCTAATTTCAAAATAGTGATTTTTAAAATTTATTTAAAAAATGTTACTTTAAAATTCAATACTTTTTTTAAGAGGTTGGTTATCGAACCCAGAACCTCCCACCTTCACAGTTATATTAATTGAAGTACACTCAATTGGTCTAGTATCTCTTTGAAAGAAATGGAATGTAAAAATGCAATAGTAATGAACACCTTAGAGGGAAGCACTTGCACAAATAACAAAAGGTAAAGCGGTGCAAGAATGTCAACTTGAATAACACAATATCAGTAAGAATCTAATGATATAAAAATGTAGTGTTGCTCTATACATAGGATGAGTTCGAGCCTAAAATCTAGCCAAACGTATAATCAAATGAACAACCGACAAATATTCTTATAGTTAAAAAGGGCGTCTGAGCCCAAAAATATCAAAATTTCACTCTTTCTTTTAGTTGATTTATTGTAAGAGCTTGTTTGGATTTGATGTTTCTATTTTTTTCAAACAAAACGCGAGAGCATATTTTTTTGGAAAAACATTTGGAAAGCAGTTATTGGTATGTAAAATGCCCTTTTATTGTTAGATTATTGTTTTGCACTTCTTCTTACTAAGAAAATACACATTTATACCAACAACAGCCATTGTCAAATCCATCCTAGATCAACTGATTAAGTGCCTCAAGATTAGATAATCTGATCCTATCCTATATGAATAACTACCCAAAACATCTCTATCAGCAGTTTTTAATAGAATCAATTACAGTAAAACTAGTTTTTAGACTACTGAAAATCCAATGAAAAAGTCAGCCCGCGGTAAATTACACATGGGTAACTGAGTATTATGAAGCATTGCCAACAGAGAATTCTTGCTACCCCCCCCGAAAGCCACATATCAAATTTTCTTTGAAATATCAGCTTGCTATGGCACGTGACACGCATCTGGGAATGATAGCAGCTCATTTCGTTCCATTCTTGGGGTATCAATTATGTATTATTAACAAATTTGAAAAAAAAGAAGCTTTTGAGATCAAAGAGAACTACACCAACTAGACTTTTAGGGCTCGTTTGGTTGGCGGAATAGGAGAAAAATGAATGGAAAAAGATGGAGTGTTTGCCTAAAGTCCGTCTTGGGGATGAAATAGCTATTCCTAGCTATCATATAACTCATGGAATAGGGAATAGCTATTTCTTGAGTTGTATGATAGCTCGGAATAGCTATTCCATCCCGACGAATGTCTCTAAGCAAACACTCCACCTTTTTGTATTTATTTTTCTTCTATTCCGCGGAATAACTATTCCGTTAACCAAACGAGCCCTTACATCATTAACAAAATGCACATTTAACAATAAAGTTTACCACAGAAATCACAGCTGCTTATTGCTATATGTGTATCATGCTAAACTGTATAATATATACACAGCCCTCATTACTTTGTCTAACTTAATCCGCTTTCCATTTCGTGCTTTCTTCTTATTTAACTCTTCAGAAACCAAATTGCATCTTTTCTTATATTATCTCGACTTCAATATAGTTGAGTCTTAAATTTCTGAATCTTCAACTTCAGAAGTTAGTACAAAGCTCGGAAATGCCAGTGTCATGTCCCTACACCATATCACAAAAAAAAAACATTTTATTTACAGGTTTAGGCACATTTATTTAACTTTGTTTGCTACTCTACTACTACTTACTTTAAATATGGCAGAGTCATGTTCCTTAATATAGACGGATACTTGGACACGAATTCCTTCCATTCTTCCCGATCTATTCTTCCATCGCCTTTCATATCTGCATCTATCCATGTCTGCGAAATTTACAGCAGTCATAAAACTTCGAGAGCAAATTTGGACAAGCAATTTGATAGAGCGAGGAGAAAACTCATCTGTACCTTCTCGACAATCGTTTCAACAACATCGTCTGATAGTTGCAGATCCGATTCATGCAGAAGTGCCAACACCATTTTTTTTAACTGGTCGAAACAAAATTCAACTACTGGTAAGAAATAGATGTATGAGAAAAATGTACACAGAAATGAAATGTGCATGACTTTGAGGTATCTAATGATGCAAAAAAAAAAAAAAAAAAATTAAAATTATTTGCAGAGCCCACCTCTTCTCGTTCAATGAAACCGGTTTGCCTTAAATCGTATAACCTGAAAGCAACTGCAAAAATTATTTTCTGTAGTTTAGTAAGGAAAAACGAATTTAGCATGATGTTGTTCATTACTGCTATTTAGCACGTATAAAGGTCTAGAATACTCGATCTTACATTCCACCTTGTCTTCCACAGGTGCATCTGGATGAAATACACCTAATGATCGAACAAATTCTCCGAATTCAATTACTCCGTTGCGCTTGATATCGAACAAGTCAAAGATCTAGAAAAGAGAACCCACATAATACAGCTCAGAAAACGGAAAAAGAACTACATTGTAGTATTGTATTCGCGAATTCATAACCATGATTAAAAAAATTCGCTTTATGTAATAATATTAGATCTCTAACACTTAATCACGGAATATATGAATAATGGGTTAGTAGTGCAAACCCGATCCGCAAAAAGGTTTCTTCTATTTCTGTTTCTGAAAAGTGCGAGCTGGAATTCTTCCTGATCAGAACAAAACAAGAAGGGTTGCGTTTCAAGTTCGACAGATAAACATAATACCAAACACAGCCACAGACATGTACAAGATAAATCACATACCTTATGTATAAGCCCATCTCTAAATATCGAATTGCTTAGTTTCTTATAAAGCTCATACAAGGCCTCGACTTCGCTAACAGTGACTGCGAGGGACAAATATAATCACCAAAAACCCAACAGTCAATATTCATGAACACCAATATAGCTAATCATGATGTATGGTTATAACTAATTGCACTAAAAAGAAAATAATTACTTCCATCCTAAATCAACGATTGGATTTGAATAGTGAGGAAGGTAACGATACAAACTCAGTAGCTGGAATATGGCTAAAAGAAAAAAAGAAAAAGAAAAGCATGATGAAAATGCAAACTGACAAGTTTATAAAAAGAAGCAAGAGCAATTGATAAGTAACTCACAGGGTGTTTCAGAAGCAAGAAGAGATGGTTTCTCGTATCCCGGTACATGTCTAGTCCTCTTCAAGCAAAAGCAGCCCTTGAAATGAAGTAACATGATGAACACACACTACTTTGGCCAAACAGTAAGATAATGCCACCAAAAATCCACCTGCAAGCCAGTACTGAAAAAAAAAATCATTTACAAAACATAAGGCATAAGCCGATGACAGAACAGATACAAAATTGCAGCGTAATTGGATTTCCTTACCACTTCAAGATCTTCTGAAATGCGCAGAAAAGCAGGAGAATTTAAGGGCAAGCAAAATTACAAATATTGTAGCAGCAGCAGTTCTTTTTCAAGGATAAAAGCAGTCACAGAGCTATGTCTCCTAGATAAGTGGCAAAAGGGATGTACAAATGGACACTCGAGACCTTTCAACATTCATTTTCATGTATAGCGTATTTAACAGAATTGAAACATACATAACATCTGTCTATATGGTTAAGCTACAAAGACATCTATTACAGTAAATGTAAACCAGCTCAAATATGGTTAGCAAAAGTCAAACATCATAACCATCGTCATCTTGAAAGCTGTATGATTGGTAATTCAAGAGGGATAAGTACAAAAATGTGGAGGAATATCTAGAATTTTCCAATTCAGACTGCAACTTGATAAATAAATAAATCCCTAATAGGCTAACTCACTCCAAAAGTTTCCCCTGTAAGCAAATCAATGTCCACATATTAAGTCAAAAGATATTTTGAAGAAACGCTCAAGCCGTGAATGTAGAGATAAGTACATAAAATTAGAATAAAAAAATGACAGAACGTAAAAGTCTTCCTTAATTTATTATCAAAAAAAGAAACATGTGAAAGAAATAAGGAAATATCAAAAAGAAAAGCAGCCAGAAAGAACAAAGTTGTGATTTTCAGCTGTCAATTTCTCAAACCAAACTAATACATTAAAATAAATATAACAAGGCATAAATAATGAAAGGCTTCAGAGCTATAATTCAATGGGACCGCATGGTTACAAACAAGCATACCGAAATAAATTATTTCATTTGAAAGCTTCGTTTCAATTATTATCTTTTCCATATCAAACTGTACCTGGGCCAACTATGGATCCTCTATCTCTTCTAAATGAATTAAATCTCAAATTAATGAATATAATTTTCAACTTACTTTTTTGAGTTTGTGAGTATTTCAAGTCCTTCAATTTCAGCTTGAAAACCTTTATTGGTTGCATGTTAAAATCTTCATCAACTTTACGTCCTTCTCAGTTTTTAAAACCAAAAACCTATAAATAAAGGTATTAAAGATAATAATGTTAATAGTCAACAATAATTGTTAATTGATGACGGAAGAAATTGACGGTTCATTCAAAAGTGACGGTGACGGTGACGGTGAAAATGAAAGATTTAAATTTCAAGCTCAACTTGTTGCGGAGCATATCTCATCCTTTGAGAGAGAATCACACATTTATTTGCTGGCTAAAAATTGCGCAACAAGAAAAAAGTTGAAAATGAAAGAATTGATGATAAAAGAAAATTAAGTGAGAAATTATTTAGCTTCGGTGTCCAATATCTGAATCAAAAAGCGAAACCTCCAAACTAAAGATAAAATGAAAACGAAACCCTTTTCCATGGAAATAGAAAAGAAAAAATACGAACCTGAAGGATGAATTAATGAAACCAAGGATTGTGAAATTGAATATTGCAAATTTTTTTTGTCAGGATCTTGTTGGAGGAGTTCCAGAAGGAAATTTTGCAAGTCCTGCTGATACAAAAAATAAAAATAAAAATAAAAGAAGCGTATAAATTCTGCACGGAAGATTATTATTGCTTTCATAAGTATTTTCGGGAATATAAGTAAATAACCGTTTGACAAAAAAAAATACTAAAAACGGTTATTTTCGACCATATCTGCGACAAATTTTTTGAAGTATTCTACTTGTTCTGCTGTGGCCAAATAAACTTAAAAAAAGTAAAAGTGTCTGGAGGAATTTATTTTTGCAAAAAGTGATATGTGATTTTGAAAAATTTGTAAATAGAGGTTTCTCATTAATAAATTATATCATGAAAATGGGTAATCTTGTTCGTTTTTATCTGAATTTTTGGGAGATGGTTCAAAAATATACAATACACATCATTGATAATGTAATTTTTTTAATAGTCTAGATATTTTTTTTAATTAAATTATGATAATGAACTTTAAAAAATCATAAAAAATAAAAAATATTTCTGAAATTTACTCCAATCATGATGTATAATTTTAAATAATAAGGTTTAACTATTAGCATGTTAAATTATTTCAAATATTCAGTGCAACACCACTATTTTGAAACCATGGACCCTCTTTTGCAAATTTTTTGAAACTACAGACCTTTTTTTGCAAAAAAAAAATTCCTCAAACTCCTTTTTGCAAATGAATGAAACCACATGGTACTTTTTTTAAGTTTACCCTTATTCAAATTCTGGGATTTTTTTAGTATCATGGCTTTTTTTTTGTCATTGTTGATTTACTTCTTCAAATTTATAGAAGATGGTGGCTACTAAACCAAACTTTCATGTTTGGTTTCATTTTTTGAATTTAAACATATGTCAATATTAGATTGATTTTACTTTTTAAAGTTACTACGTGAATAACATGCAATTGCATTCAATGATTAAATCGATGCAGTTTTACAATACCTGAGATGATGAATTCAAAATTAAAGGTAACAAAAACTTTGCGGTTGGCGCATAAGTACTAGGCATTTAAATAAAGGGATTCTAAGCGAATGTATGAAAATTATCTAAATCTTTGCAAATATACGAAACTAGACTATTACATGAATTGATGGATTCATCCCGAAAATTAAGTATTCAATATCACATTTGTACTTTAAGATCTAAAATATTTTTAAGAATTTGAGTAAATTATTTTGTATATGAAATCACCGACTGGGATGATTATTGAAACAATGCTAACAAAACACAGTAACAATAAAAAAAAATTCTGATTGTAACCAAATTGCATTATTTGACAAAAAAGGTAATAACAAATTTTTTTGAGTAAAATTCCAGTTTTATTTAAAAATTTTAAAATAATTTAAGTTGTTGACCCTTATCAGTTAGCTTCTATAACCCCATTTCAGCCTGATAATTGGGGTTATTGATGACTTTCAAACCACATTTCTTAAATTTGTTATATGTTAGTAGCTTATGTTAATTTTTAGTACTATTTAAAGGACACTGTCTTCCTATCTCTCTTTGGTTGTGGTAGAATATAAAATTGAGTATGATCATCATAAGGGGGAAAAATTACCATATGGAAAACGTTGCTTGTAATGAGTTAAGGTTTTAATATAGTGCTGATTTCTTAGCTTTAGCATGAACAGAGCTCATTTATGCTAGTCAAATTTTATGGTACAAATCATATTCCTTAGACCAATCATGTATGTATGCCAAATTAAATGTTAGTTGTGTATTCTTTTTTTATGAGCAAGCAAAGTGTAAAGATTATGAAAGGCTCTAACTACCACGATCCCACTTCTTGGATTCTTCAAGGTAAGGATCACTAAACTAAAACCTAATGATTTAGTTCGATTAGATTTTATTCTAAATCATTTTTTTAACAATGAATTTCGTAGAATTCCATCAACTACAAGATATTAGAGCCTTAGGGTGAATAAATTTGTGTCAATTTATAAAATAATACTGATAAACATATGGTACGTTGTAAAATCGAATAATAATACCTCCAAATTCGACGTATAGAAAAATTCCTCAAAATCAAAACCTTCCATTTTAAAACTTTGGATTAAAAATGATTGTTTTACAATTTTAAGTAAAGTTGGATCCAAACATTAGATTTTTTTTTATATAAAACGTGTTAATTAAAACAAGTGGAAATTGCCACGTGGGATGTCGCAGAAACTGTGTCAGACAATCATCTTATGGAAAAAAATCTTATCCTGTCTTCCATTCAAAAATTGTCAAATGTTAACTTTTACAGGATAAAAAATAAAAAAATAAGAGAGAGAAATTAATATCTATTAAAATATAATAAAATTTGATACTTGATAATTTTTAAATGAAGGATAAAGATAGAGACAGATAATTAATGAAAGACGATTTTTTTCATCTTCTTACATCATCACGTGGTGATGTCTCAAATATGCCCACTTGAAATTTTTATAAATCGACAAGTTTAATATTGAGCTTACCCAGTCAAAATAAGTTTTAAAAAATAGAGTTTGACTGGTAAACAATTTCTACAATTGGAAAATTGATAATTCAATATAGAATAAATTTATTATTATAAATTATTGCTGGACAATAACGAACAGTAGATGTAAAAATAGCTTTTAGAATTTACAAAGACGCTGTAAAAATTATAAAACTAGTGGTGTGCTGCTCACTTATTAGTTCTCATGCAAGTACATATATATATAAAGAATATACAAGGAATTTTAGTTAAATGTATTCGATTAGGTTGTAATTTTTTAGAAACATTAGGTATTTTTTATCAATTTTGTTGATTGTGAAGTTTGAATTCACGATCTTACATTTCTTGGATTCTCCATGGTAAGAATCACTAAACTAAAACCTAGTGATTTAGTTCAATTAGATTTGATTCTAAATCATTTTTTCAACAATGAATTTCGTAGAATTCCGTCAACTACAAGATATTAGAGCCTTACTTAAGTAACAAAGTTAACATACGAATTGATAAGCAAGTCTCTATTAGTATATTAGTAAATTTAAGATTTTCCGACTTGAAGCAGTCATAAATTTACTTTTCAAATATGAGAGTGAAACACTCAATAAAATGAAAAAACTAAGAAGTGGACTTGCATGAATATTTCAAGAAATATAATGATCACATCAAAGATATTATTGACCGAAATAATGATAGAGAAAATATTAATATTTACTTTGTGAGAAATGAAGTTATCATAAAAAAACCCACACAAATGGAATTTTTTATTTCATATTTTGGGTATTCATTCGGGGATCCCAGTGGATAATTATGGGGTTGGGTTCGAGTTTTTTCGGGCATGGAAATGCACAACAGTTAAGATTTCAGGGTAAAATTTGTTTCATACCCCGGGGTATTCATATCAGGTATTCCATGTTACCATCGTATTCGGTGCGATTTCGTTGATAACTCTACAAATTTCACATGTTGTAATCCTTACCTATAATAGTAAGATTACACGTCACCGAATACCGATAAACACCACAAACCTTCCATATATGTACATATATTAGGAGGGTGTTTTCGCAAACTTTTAAGTTGGTCAAAACTGCTTAAAAGTCGATTTTAAATTAAAAGTTACTTCAGTTAAGTGTTTCTCTTGACTTTTTTATAACTTAAAAAGTAACTTTAAAGTTAAAAGTAAAAAGTAGATATTTCTTACTTCTGGAAAATGACTTCTTTAATTTAACTCGTATATTTACTAAAGTACCCCCATATAATATTTAAAACCCGAAATTAGCCTCACCCAAAATATAGGGTTTCTGCCTCCTCCATTTTCCCCTTTTCTCTGCTGTAAACAACGGCTGCTGCTGTGCTCATCGCAATTCCTTCTTCGCCGTCAATCTCTACTCCGACGGCCAGTCAACGATAGAGCTACAAAAAGTCAGGTTAGTTTTGCACCGCAATTCGTTCCCTTTCTGTTTTTCTGCTCCCATGCTTCTTCTCTTTCGGCCAATCGACGATGAAGGTGATGAGTTGCTCCAACTTTCTTTAGATTGTTTCCATTATATCAGAATCGTTTTTCTCCGCCTTTTTCCTTTTTTCTTGTAAGAATTTGAAATCTGAGTCGTTACATACTTTAATCTAAAATATCTATGTTTCTGCACCATATCAAATTTGATAAATGCGAAAACAATCTTTGTTAATTCATGGTTTTTTATGTGAAATTCATTGTCCTGGTTTGAGTTTGATGAATGAATTAGGGTTCTCATGAAAATCAACACTAATTGAATCTTGAACTTGGTGAAATTCTTGTGTAGGATTTCCTCATATTCGTTTACTTGCCGTTATTGTTTTGCGAAATTCGATTGCATTGTAAACCAGTGATGATAATTTAAACTGCGTATCCAAATGGTTTTGTTGAATCTGTTTGGATGCTGAAAGAGAGGGAACTTCAACAGCACTAAACGGAACGAGATTTTAGATTTTTTTGTTGTTGTTGCTTTTGAATTTTTCCATTTACATCTATTGGATTCATTGGGACTGTAGATTCCATCCTTTCATTTCTTGTTTTCCTGCAATTTTTGATTAACCATCTATGTTCTCTCTTTTACACTATTTTACTTTGTGTTTGAAAATCTGGCCATAACCGATCAATCATCAATCCCTTTTGGTTCCAACAACCTGCTGCGTCCACATTCTGCTTGATTTGTCTTGCTGCTGCCTCTAAAGTCTACAGATCATTCACAATTCACCAATCAGTTTTATTATGTTTTAGATTAATATGAATTAGTTTTAT